>CM058043.1:82640401-82700880 GCA_030169165.1 Centaurea solstitialis
GATGGTGATGGTAAGGATGGTGGCGACGGTGGTAATGATGGTGATGGTGGCGATGGCGATGGTGTTCCGGCGAAGAAAGAAAGAGATGGTCAACGGTTCACGGCTGGCGGTGAGACGTTGGTGGTGACGGTGGTTCCGGTGACAACGACCCTCTGTTTCTTCCGGTGGTAACGGCGTTGATCGATGATGGTGGTAGAGGTTGCCGGTGTTGATGGTCGGCCGGCAAAGAAACAGTGGAATGAGAGATATGGGGTTTGGTTTCTGGAAATCGCACTGCATTTTAGGGTTTCTTTTTTAATTTTTTTTTTAATTTAATTTGTAATTATATTAAAACACAAAAAATACAGCTAAGCATCCAATCAGCTGCCATGTCATTAAAACCGGTGACACATCAGCAACTAACCTGCTATAACAGGTTAAATATATACAATGTGATTTTTTAAAAAGTTTGATACGTCAAATGGTAATTTTTTAAGTTCAGTACATACAATAACTTTTGGTGACAAGTTGGATACACTTTTATGAACTTATCCCTTGATTATATAATGGAATCATTCCTGCAGATACATTAATTTCCAATCCTGACCAAATTGGGGGGAGTGAAAATTTTATTTCCACTTAGTTCCCTTTTTCCCATATGCCGTTCCATCTCTTGATGTTAAATTAAATATCTTTTGTGTTTCAAGTTGGAGGAACATATTTTTTAATATGAAACAATTTTTCGTTGATTATATTGGGTTGACCAAACAGCATCAATGCAATGCTCATTGCTATTCCCATTCTCCTGCATTCCCATTTTCATTCCCATTCCCTAAAATGAACCAAACGCCCCCTAAGAGTTCATACTTAAGAGTTCATTGAAGTGCAACCACAAGGTCAGGCATGACTGAGACTCAAAACAGACTACTAGAGTCTGTAAGTTATTTAGAAGGTAGAAAATAGTGGGTAATACTCTGGATAACTATCATAGGACATGTGATTATGTGATTCTTAGTTTCTGCATAACTATGACTATTTATGTGATGCTAGTATTGCTATCAAACACAGAGCCATTTTGGCAGATCTAACTTGATACATCCACATCATCTAGGATGCTATTCCGTCTGGAGATAATATGATATGCAATGAAACTTTTTGTAACTTTTGAGATGTACAAGTTAATATTATTTGACACCAAATCTCTGTTCTATAGGCTGAATCAATGGTGGCAGAGTGGAAAGAGTTTCTTTGGGATGTCCCTGAAGAGAGGGTTGCTTTATGGGGCCACTGCCAGATGCTTTTTATCAGATATTCTTTTCCTCCATTACAGGTATTTTTGTTCAAAGCCTGAACATTAAACTGTATACAATCTTGTAGTGGGTAACAGATTTTAGTTTATAGCAAGTCATGGTGTCTTTTGGCTTGTAGGCTGGATTATTCTTCCTGAAACATGCAGAAGCCGTGGACAAAGATCTTCCTCCAAAGGAACTTCATGAATTGTTGCTTCTTTCTCTCCAGTGGTTAAGTGGGATGATAACTCAGTCTGCTCCGTATGTACTCATTTTACTTGTTCAGGAAATCTTACAAATTTTAATGTCTTTTAGTTTATCATCTTAATATTTTTTTTGTTCTTTTTCCAGAGTGTACCCATTGCATCTTCTGAGGGAGCTTGAAACTCGAGTATGGCTCCTGGCAGTAGAATCAGAAGCTCAGGTTAAAAGCGAAGGGGAGCTGACCCTAAACAGCCCCGGTAAGGAAGCTGGATATGGAAAAGGATCAAGTATTGTAGACCATACTGCAAATATGGTATCGAGAATGGACAATCATATTAACACGATGAAGGCTAGGAATGAGCGCAATGATGCAAGGGACCATCATCATTTGGCTCATCATCACAAGGGACCTCATCATGTCTTGGATGCAGCCGCATCTACTAGCTCCGCAGGCACAAAATCTAAACGTAGAACGAAAGGATTCATTCAGCCGAGAAAGACTTTTGCTGACGTTGAAAAGGCTGCCGATTCCGAAGATACTTCTCTTCCTAGAGGTGACTTAGAAAACTCTCGTACGGATTCGCCTTTTTCGAGGTGGGAGGAAAGCATTGGACCTGCCGAGCTGGAGAGGGCTGTTCTTTCTCTGTTGGAGTTTGGACAAATAGCAGCTGCTAGGCAGCTCCAGCATAAGCTGTCGCCATCTCATTGTCCATCGGAATTCGTTCTCGTGGATGCAGCTCTGAAGCTTGCAGCAATCTCAACTCCTAGCAACAAAGTAGCAGTTTCCATGTTAGATGATGAAGTGCGTTCTGTAATTCAGTCACGCAGCCTGCCTACTAATAATCAATTCATTGATCCAATGCAGGTACTTGTTCACACTTTTTTCCTAGTATTTATCCGTATCTAGTAGTAGTCAATGAGATAATGCTATAAACCTTACAGATACAGGATTTTCTCAATGTAAATATATATTAAAAAGTATTACCATTGTGTAGTTTTTTCATACTTGCTTGCTTTTCAAGCAGGTGTGCATGCTACTGAATTAATAGTCAGATATGCGGAAGCTATAGAAAAATGTTATGTAAAATGGGGCCATCTTTACTGGATATAGTTTTAGACAGACTTAACATGGGATTAGAGATTGGCAGATATCTGAACTTTTATTTCAAGTGCATGCCTTTCGTTGCTTAAGGTTAAGGTAAAAAATGAAAAAAGATAAGAAAAACTCATCCTTTGCTAATGCCATGCTTGGGGTTGGCGTTTTAGAAGTGAAATTCTAGATGGTTGCATGTTTAGTATATTAATGTAATATTCACTATTTTTTTCTCTCATCATTACGACAGCCAGCTTGGGTGCATAATTCATCTTTATCTATTTCACCCTTCTTTTTTCCCCTTTGTGTGTGTGTGTGTGTGTGTGTTTCTTAGGCTGTTTGACCGATGATGCATTCACATACAATTATTTGATTCACTTTTACACTAACATTGACAAATGATATCATGCAATTGTAGGTATTGGAGAGTTTGACGACCTTGTTCGTGGATGGTAGAGGGCGTGGATTGTGCAAAAGGTTGATATCTGTCGTAAAAGCCGCGAATGTGCTGGGTCTTTCATTTTCAGAAGCATTTGATAAAAATCCCGTAGAACTGCTGCAACTGCTTTCTCTTAAAGCACAAGATTCGTTTAAGGAAGCATATCTCCTAATTCAAACTCATCCCATGCCGGCTGCTAGCATTGCTCAGATTCTTGCAGAATCCTTTTGAAGGTGCATTTTTTTATGTACTTGCACAATTCGTATCATGTTTTTCACCTTCTATTTGGAGTTAGAATATGCTTTTTCTAAGACGATTATTTCGTATATGGATGGCACCGTAGGAGGTATGGCCTCCTGAACGATTTATCTCTGGATATTTGATGCCTCTTAATTCCTTTTGTCCAAAACAAAATAAGAGATATGGCATATCTTTGGTAAATACTAGGTTGTGACCTGATAACCTCTTTACTCCTTCCATCCCAAGATAAGTGTCCATTTTTAAAATAGGTGTCTGCTTTCCAATTCTACCGTTAATTATGAGATGGAGAAATTCATTACTCCCTCTGTTATTAGGAGTGAAATTGGCATTCAATTAATAAAAAAGTGTAATATTACACATCTCTAAAACGATGTGCCTAGTGGGCATTTATTTCGGGTCGGAGGGTGTAAGAACCATGAAGAGGCGATTTACGGGATGGAAATGCAGAGTTCATTAGATGTTAATATCATTTCATTGAACGAGGTTGACATGTGAGTTCTTTATTGTGTTTTCAGGGCTTATTAGCTGCACATCGTGGTGGATATATTGATTCTCAAAAGGAAGAAGGCCCTGCTCCTTTGTTATGGAGATTTTCAGATTTCTTGAAATGGGCTGAGCTGTGTCCTTCAGAATCAGAAATCGGTCATGCTTTGATGCGTTTAGTGATTACCGGACAGGAAATACCACATGCTTGTGAGGTACCATTATCTTCTTGTCAGATGATTTTTCTTTCCCTTAGAAATAATCATAAGTATTTTGAGAACGTGTAAAACCAACTATTTCATGTATTATTCATGATGAAAAACCCTGAATAATCATGAATATAATGTACTTTTGTTATGAGTAAATTTTATTATGAATATTTATACCGTCATTCATCATGAATAAACATGAATAGTTGGTTCCAGCATCTAAAAATATTTACGGTCCTCATTTGAACCCGGCCCTTTTTCGATATTAATATAAAGGGTAAATTACATATTTGGTCCCTGTGGTTTACATTTTATTGCATTGTTGGTCCCTATTTTGCCAATAGGGTTAGGAACCAATAGTGCAATATAAACCATAGGGACCAACAATGCAATATAGTGTAAACTACAGGGATCAACAGTGCAATATAATGTAAACCATAGGGACCTTTTTTATAATTATTTCAAAATAGGGACCAACAGTGCAATATAATGTAAACCACATGGACCTTTTCCATAATTATTTCAAAATAGTAACCAACAGTGCAATATAATGTAAATCACAGGGACCAAATATGTAATTTACCCTAATATAAATGATGAATTGAACTGCTCATGTGGTGAAAGAATGGGTGGTTCTATGATTTGTTCATATATATACATCATATGCAACCTCTCAAGCAAAGGAAGACATTATTTAATGCTGGATTTTTAAGATCAATTAACATATTCTCTTTTTCAGGTCGAGCTTCTTATCCTATCACACCACTTCTACAAATCATCTGCTTGCCTCGATGGTGTTGATGTTCTTGTGGCCCTGGCAGCCACCAGAGTGGACGCATATGTTTCTGAAGGCGATTTCCCATGTTTGGCTCGCCTAATAACAGGGGTCGGAAATTTCCACGCCCTCAATTTCATACTCGGAATTCTTATCGAGAACGGCCAGCTGGAACTTCTTCTTCAGAAGTACTCAGCTGCCGCAGATGCTCACACTGGCACGGCTCAGACGGTCAGAGGATTCCGTATGGCTGTTTTAACATCACTGAAGCAATTCAATCCAAATGATCTCGATGCATTTGCCATGGTGCGTGATCTATATCCATAATGAACTTCAATTCATCTTGATACTCCATCCCAAAATTAATGTCCACAATGAGAAGAGTTTTGAAAGTGTGAATGAAAATTTTACTCTTAATAATAAAGGGATTAATGAATCTCTCCATCTCATAATTGAGGGTATAACTGGAAATATACACTTTTGAAAGTATGCACTTATTTGGAAGGGGTTAAGTACACCAAAATATATCAAAGTTGTCACCTTTTATCAGTGTGTGTACTCAACTTTAAAACTTACCAATTAATGTACGGAACCTGCTAAAATTGCCATTTAATGTATTTCGTGACAAGTTGGATACATTAAATGGTAGGTTTTGATAAAGTTGGATACATACAATGACAATTTTAGCAGGTTTAGTATATTAATTGGTAAGTTTTAAAGTTGAGTACACACAATCATAAAATGTGACAACTTGGGTACATTTTGGTGTACTTAACCCTATTTGGAACAAACTAAAAGTACAAATCTGCACAGATGTTTTGGAGCGGAGGGAGCATATCTCAATACCCCCTCACTACCAAAATAAACGACCACAATGAAAAAATCGTACAGTTTTGTAAATATGTAATTATTGCACTTTTTACTAAACGAAATGACAATTTTATCCTTCATAACCAAATGAAAAGAATTTCCCCATAAAGGGTAGAATTGAAAGTGCGTAATGCTTTTGAAAGTCGACACCTATTCTTGGACAGAAGAAATACATCTTAAAAGAGAACAGAAATGTTTAATGAATACACTCTTAATCAACTAAAACGACAATGCTACCCTCAACAATAGAGGAAGTATTGAAACCTCCATTTTATCATCAAGGGTAGAATTGAAAGGCTGGACACTTATTTGGGACAAAAATATAAATGTTACACTTATATTAGGACAAAGAGAATATATTTGAGCTGAACAACCATTAAATTGTATGTTATTTACTTCCACTTCAGGTGTATAATCACTTCGACATGAAGCACGAAACAGCTTCCCTACTGGAATCACGAGCCGAGCAATCATATCACATGTGGTTCCTCCGCTACAACAAAGACCATACGGAAGACCTCTTAGAATCTATGCGATATTTTATCGAAGCCGCTGAAGTCCACTCCTCCATCGATGCCGGAAACAAAACCCGTGCTGCTTGCGCTAGTGCGTCTCTCGTCTCCCTTCAGATACGGATGCCCGACTTCCAGTGGCTCAGCTTATCGGCCACCAACGCCCGACGAGCTCTTGTCGAGCAATCCCGTTTTCAGGAAGCCCTTATTGTTGCTGAAGCATATGGTCTTAATCAGCCCGGTGAGTGGGCCTTGGTGCTCTGGAATCAGATGTTAAAACCCGAGTTAACCGAGCAGTTTGTAGCCGAGTTCGTAGCCGTCCTCCCTCTCCACCCCACCATGCTTGCCGAAATCGCTCGGTTCTACCGAGCTGAGGTGGCAGCCCGCGGGGACCAGTCCCAATTCTCCGTTTGGCTGACGGGTGGCGGGTTGCCGGCTGAATGGGCAAAGTATCTAGAGAGATCGTTTAGATGCTTATTGAAGAGGACGAGGGATCTACGGCTGAGATTGCAGTTGGCGACGGTCGCGACTGGCTTCGGCGATGTTATCAATGGATGCTTGAGATCGTTAGATCGGGTTCCCGATAATGGCGGGCCGCTTGTGCTGCGTAAAGGGCACGGTGGGGCCTACCTTCCTCTAATGTGAAAGAATGAAGGATAGATCTCTTCAATTTGTTGTGTGAAGTGGTAAAAAAACTTATACACAAAAGAAGGTTAGCTGATTAGATTTGGAGGAATTTTGATACATCACTGGTTTTTGTTTTTTGACCTTTTTCTCGAGCATAAAGGGCGGAATTCGCTCACGGGGAAAACATGGGTACGGGCCATAGAGCAAAATCGTTGTGATGATTCATTTTTGCGGGGTTTGTCGATTTGATTTGTGTTTGGTTGGTTGGCCGGTCGGTGTAATTCTTTTGTAAGAAATGTACATTTAGTGTGTTGAAGTTTAGATGTACAATATTGTTTGTGTAGAACAAGTTTAAACATGGTGCTTTTACATTTTAAATCAATACAAGTGTCAAAATATACAAATTCTTTGCATCCATATTGGTCCATATGTATGAGAACATGTAGCTCAATTGGTAAAGAATTAGAGTGACTTGGCTCGAAGATAGAGACTATTAAGCTTGAATTTTGAGAAAGACGGGCTTGAACCCCTCTGTTGTTCTCTTATTTGATTGTTGTTCTCGTTTGAACATACATGTATATATACATGCACATATAGAGGTAAGTTCAAACGAGAAAATAAACATTTTGATTTTTTGAGAGAAAGTCAGTATCATATATGATTATACGTATGATAGTATGATATAAAAGTTTAATCATATATGATTATACATATCCAATGGAGCTTATATGATATTGAGCCTCCTTGTTTTTTCGCCTAATGTTTAACTTCTCATGTGATCTATCTTCTACCTACACACACATACACACATATAGGGGCGGATGTAGAGTTTAAATGGTGGGGGCAAAGGACGCAGGAAAAATAAATAAATAAAAACTCTTAAAAACAGTGTTTTCTGAATTTCTACTATAGATGCTCCATTGATTTTTCGTATGGGACCCACCGATCAAGAAAAGTACAACAAAAAATCTTTAAAAATCAACAAAAAACCAAAAAGTTCCTTCAAAAAGGGCCGAAAAACTTAAAATTTCCTTGATATCAACCAATAAAACTTTAAAAATCCCTCAAAACGATGATACTAAGTTAAAAATATATTGAAAGACTTTACGGGCCTTTAATCTATCGTAGAGATTGCCCCTACTACGAAAAAATCCTAGATCCGTCACTGCATATATATAAACCACATAATTAATTAATAGCATAAATAACAAATAAACGATAATCTTTGAAATTTGGATAATTATCATTTTAAATCGAATAAATCCAAAAAAATCTAAATATAGGTTTTATATTTTTTATTATTTTCACTTTTAATTAATTCATATGTTTTTTTTTTTTAATTGTCATCCCAAGTCCCAACTACATTTTTATTAAAAAATTCATAGTTTTTTTATATAAATATCACATGTGATATTCACAACCAATTCATATGTAATAATCATATATATTTTTATTAATCAGATGGGATTAATTAAATTTATATTTATAGATCATTTTGTGATATTTGGTCCCTGTGGTTTACACAAAATTACGATGAAGGTCCCTGAATCCTAATTTTCATGCCTACGGTTCCTGTGGTTTGTATTTCGTTACGATGGTGGTCCCTTGCCCTAACGTCCGTTAAAAAACTCCGTTAGGGCAGGGGTATTTTCGTCTTTTCATATTTTTCTTTTGTTTTCTATTTATATTTGTCTATCTTCTTCCCTACACCTAACACCACCAACACCCACCACCTAATACCACCAACTCCCACCACCAACACCCACCACCACCACCACCACCCACCACCACCACCAACTCCCACCACCACCACCACCACCACCACAATTACAACCACCAACTCCCACCACCACCAACAACCACAACCACCTACACCCACCACCACCATGACCATTGACCACCAACAACACCCACAACCACCAATACCCACCACCACCAACACCAACACCCACCACCAACAACCACAATCACCTACACCCACCAATCGAAAATCAGGCCACCTCAACCCACCACTCCCAAACACCAACAATCACGCACACCCGCCAACATCAACACCAATCACCACCAATCAGAAATTCAGCCACCCCAACCCACCACCCCCAAATCGACGATTTGTGACGCCGCCACCACCCACCAGCTACTGCACGATGCCGCCACCACCACCTACCTCATGGATCTGGAACGACATCTAGGGTTTCGTCAACGTGAACAGAGGTGAACGGATCTAGGGTTTCGTCGATGTGAACGGACGTGAACGGAGGTGAACAGATCTAGGGTTTTGTCGACGTGAACCGACGTAAACGTGGTCGTCGTTCACGACGGGCGGCGGTGGAGGATACCGACGGGCAACGTGAACGTGAACTGACTATGGTGCAGATCTGGCCGGTGGGTTTTTGCACGCGACGGGCAGCGGTGGAAGATACCGGCGGTGGCGTTCGACAGCAACGGCGGCGGTGGCGTTCGGCAGCGACACGACTGTGGTGTTCTGCAGCGGGGCGGTGGTGGCGTTCTGCAGTGAAGGGGCGGCGGCCTTCTGCAACGAAGGGCAGTGGTGGCCCTCTACTGCGACGGCGGCGGTAGCCTTCTGCAGCGGTGGTGAAGGTGGCTGTGGAGGCTGCTGCAATTTTCTAGGGTTTGGGGTGGGTTTGGGGTTGGGGAAGAGGGGAAGGGGAAAGGGGAAAGGGTTAGGTTTATATTAGGGGTAGTTTGGTCTTTTAGCCCTTTTTTAACAGCTGATTTTAACAGAAGTTAGGGCAAGGGATCATGGTCGTAACGAAATACAAACCACAGGGACCGTAGGCATGAAAATTAGGGTTCAAGAACCTCCATCGTAATTTCGTGTAAACCACAGGGACCAAATATGTAATTAACTCTAAATATTATTACATGTGATAATATATCATTTATAACAAAACATGATTATCATATATATGTAAAACAATGTGATACATAATAGATCATAATTATGTTAAATGAAGTTAATCACATATGATTTAAAAGGTGGATCTAAAGATTAAGAAAAATAATGGAAAAAATAATGAATTGATTGTGAATATCATATATGATATATGAGAAAATTATGAATTTTTGTATTAAAAATATGTCTAAAAAATTATATAAGCTTGATAAAATGATTATAAATTAATTAATATTTAAAAGATAAATAAACTAAAAGATAATGAAACTGTTACGGATTTATTCAAATGGATAGTCATCCTAAGCTCTAAATGTATTTTTATTTTCTATTTATGTTTCTTTAATTAATAAATTATGTTGCTCATATTCCTTCTCGCCTTCTCTCAAATCAGTTCACTTCTCGCATGTACCTCCCTCTATAGAGACAAAGGGTCATGTGAGAAGTTAGTTAACAGTGAGAAATATGCGAAGTGGATCTAAACCATTGATCTAATTTAATCTCGTACCCTCTTATAAATTGCGCTTTAGAAGAGAATTGATTTGGTGCATCTCATATAATAATATTACATTCAAAGATTATATTACCATGGTTTTGATAAAAGAATAAAGATGTGTTTGTATGCTTTTGTGTGCATGAAGGAATAAACCAACAAATGTACCCACTGCTAAGCAATTAGAAGAAGAAAAATAGGTGGAACCAAAAACAAAAGTCATCAGAAAATTATTTCTTTTTTAACAACAATCCTACATACATGCTGTTAAAATAAATTACAGACAATAACAAAAATGGCAATTATTACAGATGAGATTTGCATATTATTACTGACCTCCTCTGCTACCTGCTGGTACATAAAGGCTCAATAAATCAAAACTTGATTAATCTTGCTTTGGGTCCTCAGAACCTTGATGGCTCGATGGCTGCAGCTGCCGTTGTGCAAGAACTCGCTTTGTTCTCTCCAAGACGCCAAAGAAGATCGAACCTCCGATCCCTATCCACAGCACTCGTGGCCCGATTCCCTACAACATTCACCATTTTCTAATTATGACCACTGTTTGACCATCAAAAACAATGTCTATAATATGGTTTTCATGATAACAATATAAAAATATAAGTCCACTTTTAAAAGTATGTACTTTGAGATACTAACCTCAACTAAAAGATTGATAGATTTTATTACTTGCCCCCTCTATTATCAAGGGTAAAAATCATCATTTTAGTTTATTAAAAAGTGCATTAGTTACACAAAATTTTAAACTATGTATCTTTTTAATCGCGAATATTTACTTTGAGATAGAGGAAGTATAATTTTTATGGAACAACATAATAAAAAATTGTTACAAATTTTATGGGACAGTTTAGATAAAAGACTTCCCTTCCTGTATTATCATGCTAAAGGGTACTTTAGCCATTCAATTATTAGTCAAATACTTCTATAAAACAGAGGTCAACTGTTGCAATTTCAAAGGCATGAAAGGATTTATATAATGTTCTCAAGAGGGTAGAAAAAAGATGAGATACCTTCAAAAGGGCAGGAGGTCCTTCTTCTCTCAAGATTGTCTGAACACAATCAACTATCCCTTTGTACTGGTTTCCTGATCCCTGAATCATCAGCCTAGTTTTTATTACGTCAAGGGGAGTCGTTATAGCTCCAGTAAGGGCACCTGCGGAAAAACAGAAAAACATAAATGAGATGTAATTGAATAATAAAATTAAATGCAAGTGAGAAGGTTTCGGTATTTGACAACTTTGTATTCAAGAAATGACCTATTTAAGAGAACAAATTGGGCAATATAAAGGGCTGTTTGTTTTTAAAAAAATACCTCTTAAAACCTCTTAAGTCTGAAAATTAAGAGGTTTTCAGACTTAAGACTTTTTATTTTATTTTTAAGAAAATGCCTGAAAACCTCTTACCGTCCTCTGAAATTTTAAGAGGTCCAACATCCACCTTTTATCTTTTAGTCGTGAAATCAGACTTCAGGCCTCTTAAAAATAAACAACTCCTTAGAGTTGAGACAAACATTACTTGCTTGATAAGCATGTATAAAAGATTTGGAGCATATTTACCAGCAAAAGCACCAATTGCAGCATTCTCGGGATCATTGAGGTCTCTGCGTGCCTGGTGGAAGTTCAAAAACAGTCAAAACTTTGCATATAGAGCACAATCATATTTGGATGATCATGATGAAAGAGAGATGGTTCTGTAAATAAGCATTTATAAATAAAAATTAACATCATCAACCGATTTGATGAAACCAATTGATATACATAAAATCACACTCATTGTGTGTGTGCATTTCTTAGGCAAATGGAGACAATCTTAGAACAGAACAAGGCTAATAATGCTACTATGTTATTGCGATAGCATTATAAGAAAGAAATTCTTATCCCATGTGCACCATGTACTTTGGTTTCACAACAGAAGACAATCCAACAAAATGTATAATTATATATAACAGTTTCATGATCTAGTTTAGCAGTTGATTTCAAAATCTTTTAAGCTTCATCATAAGCCAGAAAATACTTTTGCATGGCCAATATGCTTTTAAGCTTTCATAAGCCAGAAAATACTCACAGCCAACTTATAGCCGATCCGGAGCTGCTCATATATACAGAACTGGATAGCATCAAAAGGTAAATCTCGTAGAAGAAAAGATCCATATCCCTGGAGTAATGAACATATGCTGCAAACAGTTAGTTCCCCAAGGGATGCAAAATAGATAGCAGTTCCACAATACATGAGAATTGCACCTTTTCCTTTTTGGGATGACCCATGATGAATATTGAAACATTTTCTTTTTCAGTGATTCCAAAATAAAGTCGTTTATTTGTCCATAATCATCATTTAAATAAAGCAAATGTATTGATTTTGGTCTATACATTTTCTTCATTTACCTTCATTGAATGGTACTTTAAATATTTGACAAATAGTCAAACTTTGCAATAATCATGTGATAACCAAGAAAGGTACTACAGAGCCTTAGTTTACAATAATATATTGTGCATATGCCGCCCATAGGCATGGAATCATGTGAGAAGTGCAATTTTTGGTGAGAAGTGCTTTTAAACCGTTGATCACTTTTAATCAAATACCCTCCCATGAATTGCAAAAAGGGAATTGATCCGGTGCATCTTATATTGGTGCATATCATCCTAATGTGCATTCATTTCTCATCCAACGGTCGATAACCACTTCTCACTAAATTTGGCACTTCTCACCAGAACCCAACCCTATGCCCATAAATCCCCAACAAAGATGCATACCGCATATAGGCCTTTAAAACCCTCCTTGGAAACAATAAGTCGGAGGGCATCAGGAGCCGAAGCAAATTGACGAGTCTGCATTCTTTGCTTTACAACCTGTGTAAAACATTGAAAGTAAAAGCTAAAGGAGTTACATGGACCCTAGCAAAGCAGTATACGAAATATGAAAATCTTCAAGAAAATCTTTGTACCTCTGTCGGAACACGCACAAGAGATGCAGCAACTCCTCCAATCGCACCTGCAGTCTACATAAACATTTCAAAAACTTTTGAAGTAGAAATAGAAGGTATTGTCTGAAGGCATCATAAACCTAAGAAACAAAAAAATAAATTCAGTTGTCACAGCTTATTTTCAAATTTCCATCCAGGATACAACTTCGTGAAATGCATGTGTCGGTAACTTGGTATCTCCAAATTCTACTTCCATTCATTTATCGTCACCTAATTTATTATATATTACGAAATGCAGATGGAAAACACTTACCAGATGTGCAACAGCACTAAGATTGTCAGGAAGCATCTTCAACAGTTTTTGTTTTGCAGGTTCATAGACACCAATAAACAAGGCAGAAGCCCTACATATAAAATAGAACAGTGTTGACTGAAGAAAGGGAGTAAAAGCATTCAAAACAAGAAGAAAAATAAAATAAAACAGTCTATAAAAATATTAAAACTTAAATGCATATCTTCCTGGCACCCATGTATTTAAGTGAAGGAGCTTGTATATTAATCTCTAACTTTGATTCAAAATAAAAAATCAATCTTGAACTGCAAAAGCAGAGTAGAAAGACACCAAAGTATGATATCCTTACGGTAAAACACCAACAAGATTTCCAGCCAGTCCAGAATACAGCCCCTGGAGGACAATCTTTCCCCCGCCACGAGCTGCCTACAGTGAAAGTATAACGTTGATCAAAGTTAATATTTATATTTGTGGATATGTTAGCATGTAATAACACAACTTCAACTAAATCAGTTAATCAGCCCCAAATTACTAACTTTACTTCCTTTTTCATTTTAAGCAGTTAACTGTAGATAAGAAAATTTACCCTACAAGAAATCATTATTACCCCAAATACTATCTAAAGTGCTTGACAAAAATAATTTGCATAAACTTAAGGCTTCAAAAAAACATGTCACTTGTATAAGTATAAAACCACTTGGTGTGTGAATAAAAAGCAACTACCAAATACAAAAGTTCCTCAAAACAGTCATATCGAAAAAACTGCTATCACAATGTTGTTTACCAAATTTTTCATTAAGTTTTGTATGGATAAATTTGTATGTCTAGATAAATCTGTCTGTTCGGATAAATTGGTTGTTGTTGCTTACTTTTTTATCTGAATCAACCGTTTGAATGATACAAATGACTGATTTACCCTTGAGTATTAATTATAAACCAACAAAAGCTATTGTTGCAATAAACCAGCAAAAGTTTATATAATCAATATAAAGTTAAACAAAATAATACCTATTTGTTGATATAATCAAAGAAAAGTTCATATAATCAATGAAACTTCATATACTCAACGAAAATTACAATAACTATACACGAAATGGAAGGAAAAAGGGAATTATATGCAAAGCCGTATTAAGATGCAACATTTCACCGGTAGATTCTAGCCAACATTCCACACCTAGTTAAGATGCAATAGTCTATACCTGCAGTCTTGTCTTTATCGTATCGATTGGGTATAAAGCTGTTTCGACAACAACTCCAGCTGTACCTCCCGCTATAAAACCCTCTGCACACCATGACAAGAATAATTAGAACACAAAACTTTACGTACTTTTCAACTCATAGCAAGAACTTTTCATGAAGTATTAACAAGGATTAAGACATTGCTAATCTTTTGATGGATTTGCCAGCCATAAAACTTATATTTAGAAAATATAAACTTTTAAAGTTGTTAATTTATTAACATTTAATTGTTGGGGATATGTTTAAGAAGTCCCTTTAAGTTTGGTAAGATGATGATTGATGTGGAATGGAAGGTTTCAATATGCAGAGACTACTATATGCAATAACTGCATGCTAATGGTAATAAGATATCGTTTTACTAACAAATTTGAATATAGTTTAAGAAAAAGTCCAATAAAACCAGATAACATTAGAAGAAACGTTTAAGCAATACCGAATAAGGTTCGCACGAAATCAAATGGCTTTTCTTCCCCAATGCTGACTGATGCAAAAGTCCTTTTTGGAATCAACTGCAACCTTTGTGGTTTCCCATTTGATACATCTGCAAAACCACACACCTGCTCAAACAAGAACCACGAAATAAATGGCGCTAACCAACAGAAAACAAAAAAATAAACAATTGAACTTGATGAGAGGTAATCAATATTTACATACATTCATATCATTTATGGCAAGTGAACTAGCTTGAACAAAAATCGACAACGGCTCAAAACGAACAAACAATTTACATAAAATTGGTTTAAAGATTGGTTTCACTAAAGCGGATATTTTGATATTCACATTGTGCTACAAGAATTAGTCCCTTTGTTGCAACTTGCAAGAAAATGCAAAAAGAGACTTTCAAGATGCTCCAACTTTATTGCAATGGTTTTCTTCCTAACAAAATCAATCTCAATTTTCCTTTTTGGACATTAGCAACTACTAAAAAGATGCAATTAGTATTAAGCTTGATCACAAATTTTCCTACTTGATCCCTGTTTTAAATCTTTGACTGGTTGTCAAATCATTTTATGAAACCCAAGACTAATCAGATTTGCAATAGGAATCAACATTTAGTGGATTTGACAGAAAAAAAAATTACTAATAAAAGTATAAATCACTCCATCATAAAGGAACTGGAAGCTCATGCTAAATCATATCCATGTTGACTTCAAAGTTTCAACATTTTTTATTAAATTAAAAATTAAAAAACACATCATGTAAAATGACATCCCCAACCCCTGGCTTTGAGTGAGATGTTTATCTTGGATTAGTGGTTTGCCATCACTATCAAATAATCATGCTTGTTTTCTTCCAAAGTCACAACATTTAACTTAATCCATGCATAATTGAATACTGTCAGTTCTACAAAATTTGTCCAACAATCTCATGTATGATGTTCATCACAAAGCTAATAGAATTGTTTAACTTAGTTATCTTCTCAAATTGGAAAGGTTGTTTAATAATGCTACCATTAATTTTCTGGTAATTAACCCTAAACCATTAACCATCTGTCGATTCAAAACATGCAAGACGGAATTCAAAATTGACTCCGTTTCGTAACGGAATTAGTTCGAAAATGATTGTCGAAAAAGTGATTTTTTGCTAAAATTGAGGAATTAAAAGTTACCTGATGAAGACATTGATGCGTTCTTGGTATCAATAGATAACGTAAGAGGACCCATGGAGCTCCAATATGAGAGAATTAATTATATATATATCCACCTGAATTCAGGCTTAAAACAAAACACAGAGTTATATGAGCATTTGAAGTTAGTAAGGAAGTAGTTGATTTATATAAAGAAGGAAGAAGTATTTAACAAATTGAAGAGGATGTAGTTAATAATTATACAGTGATAGTATGGTAGGAGGTAGAATTGATGGTGGAAGGCTGCTAATATGTATCAAACTCCTTCTGGAGGAATTCAAGTCGTATCTCTACGGATAGAGAGAGAGAGAGAGAGAGAGAGATGATGTGTAAGCCAGCAGCAGCCATTGACAATCGTTGAGCTAACGAATTTGGGCCTGGGCCTGGGCCTGGGCCTGGTATTGGGCCTTAATATAAGTTTGAAAGTGGTGTGAGTAATCGTAATGTAACACCTTAGGGCTTAGGCATATCCCATATCGGTCATGGATAGGAATGATGTTGGGTATTATAAGTAATATTTTGGTCTTTCTAATAACAATGCGTTTTGGGGCCTAATGCACGGCAGGTTCTTGGAACGTTGCAGTTATGTCACGACCCGTTTTTATTTGTTTATTTATTTATTTATTTATTTGCGTAATTAATATTGTTATTATTATTACCCTAATAGTAAGGGATTAGGGTTAGGATTTCTTGCGGGTTAAGCTAGGAAGGAGGCCCGTTTAACTTGGTTAAAAACCCTAGAGCCGTAGGTCATCCTCATTGCATTCCTTGTGACCAAAGAAAGGAAGAGAGGGCCGAGAGAGAGAAGGAGAGGCCGCCGTGAGTGAGCGAGGGATCGATCGGAGAGGCCATCGGTTTCATTACGCGCGGTTGGTAAACCTTGTTCGTTTTCTTTTCTTTTCGTGAAATCGTGTGGTCGTAGGTTAGGGTGGTTCGGCGGTGGTGGTTCACCACCCTTGATGCCGCCGTTAGACTAGTCGAGAGGCGGTGGTGGTGGCGGTTGCACCGTCGTCGCTACCGTCCCTCCTTGCGGCTGGCGGCGCTGGCTCACGGCCATGACCGTGGTGGCGACCGTCGGTGTCTTGGCTGCTGTCCTCGGCGCCGGTGGTGGCTAGCCACCGCTAGTCGCTGCCGTGCGACCTTGGAGTCGGCGGGTGGCGGTGGTCCTTGGATCGCTGCTGCCGCCGCGAGTTTCAGGTGGTGGCCGGTGATGGCAATCATCACGGCTGCTGCTGCTACTCTTCGTTCCGCCGGCTGGCGGTGGTGGTGGCAACACCGCTGCCGCCGTGGCCGTTATTGTATCGTCCGGTGGCTGCAGTGGCGATAACGCCGCTGCTGTGGTTTCGCTTTGGCCGGCGGCGGCGTGAGAGCCGGCTGTTGATTCTTCCGATGAACGGTGGTGGTGGTGGTGTAAACCACCGCCGCTGTCACTAGTCGTGGGAGGGGTCGGCCGATGGTGGTCATCCACGGTCACCTCCACCGCGAGTTTGGTGTGTGGGTTTGATCGGGCGGCGGTGGCGGTTACGTCGCCGTCGCTGCTGCCGGAATCCACGGCTGCCGCTGTGGCATTGTTGGCGGCATGCGGCTGCGGCGGGCCACCGTCGTTGTCGCCACCTTTCCGTCCAACCGGTGACGTTGTTAATGTCGGTGGGTTTAATTTGCGTCGCGATAACTATTTTGCCTACGGGTATTGATACCTTGATCATTGGGTTTAGTAGTTGGAAATTTAATTAGTAATAAGTAGGATGTTGTGCTTAACTTACAGAGTGGTTGCGTGGGTTACACTTGTGAGCGAGGCGTTACTTGTACGTGCGTGGCATATCGAGGTGAGTGGGTTTACATGCGATACTTATGATTTTATGTGTATACGTGGTGTATGATTTCGTGGTGATGTTTCGGGTTGCGTGATGACCCACGGGCGGGAAACCGCGGAGACTGGATTGCGTGATGGTCCGGTAACGGGAAACCGTTCAGCTGTTAATGTGGATGTTATGTATGTGCATTAAATTATATGTGTTGTATGTGGATTTACTCACTAAGCGGTTGAGCTTACCCCTCGTGTTTTTAATATTTTTAGGTACGAGCTCCGGGGTTGATAAAGGCAAGGCTCCGGCTTGAGGGTTCCCGACTGATGGCTTTCCGATCCAATTGCTATTTTCCGTTGGTTAATTTATGAGATATTAATATGTCTTTAACTGGGAATTGAAAACGATATTTATGTGTTATTTTATGTGGGATTATTATTTGAAATTACAAAAATTTTATTTAAAATTTTAAATTGAGGTTGAGTGTTACAACTTGGTATCAGAGCCTAGGTTTAAGAGAATCAGCACACGCACTCGTGGGTGTGTGTGTGGTTGGACTTAAACCAGGCGGTTGAAAGTAAATGGATGAGATCGGAACGGCCAGCGGAACCGTCAAGACGGAGGTAAGCTTTAGTACCTTTAAATTATTATATGCATGTGTGTAGTATTAAATAATTGTGATTGTATGTTCAGTTATGTAACTGCATGTGATTTTATGTGGTTAAGCTGTGATTTTATGTGACTGTTAGTCAGTGGGATTAGGTCTAATTAGGACGGTATCAAGACCAAACGTAAACACCTTGGTACGTCGGGGATGGGTCGTCGAGCATATTCTTGTCTGATCGTTGCTCGGTGGTCTTGATCCGGCTACCATGCATGGTTGGTTATAGTAATACGGCGCCAATAATAGTGTTACTATAAACGCCTGTGTAGTGTTGGATTTGATTAAGTTCTGGAGGCTTAAAACTCATTGATTACGGTTAGGGTGATAGCATGCTATGTGTAAAATATATATATATATTTGTGGGACGGTCTGTTTTAGCATGCGCGATAACAACTAGCCTTAGGGTTAGCATGATCACTAATAGTAGGGTTACATGTGAATACTGAAATAGTGCTTAGTGACACTTCGATAGCTGTGGACTAAGGTGTTTCTTAAACCTTCAGAATGGTGCAAACTAGGAGCCATACTGATGATGAGGCCGGACAGTCCGACCACATTGCTGCCCAAATCACTGAGACCCTGCAGCAGATGCTGCCGGGGCTGTTTAACCAGATGAGAGACGAACTGATCCAAACCATGGACCAGCGCATTGACGTGGCCCTCACGGCCCGTAGCTTAGGTACTGGGAGCTCGAGTCAATCCCAGCCTCGTGGGATCACCTTTAAGGACTTCATGGCGTGCCAACCGCCATTATTTGACGGGAAGAAGGATCCCGTGGCTTGCTACCGCTGGTACTCGGCGGTCGAGGGAGCCTTTCGCACTTGTGGGTGCCCTGATGGTTCGAAGGTTCTCTTTGCTGTGAACCTTCTTCGTGGAGCTGCGAAGGATTGGTGGGAGCTGACGCTCAAGAAATACACGGAGGCACAGATTACTGCATTGACCTGGGGAGACTTCCGGGCCTTGTCCGACGAAGAATTTGCACCTCGCATCGAAAAGGAGCGGATAGCATCAGAGTTTCTGAAGCTGACTCAGACGACGGAATCAGTGAATGAGATTACTGCGCAGTTTCTGGAGAAGCTGCTGTTTGTACCGGGGTACGCGAACGACGAGTCGCTGAAGATGGCTCGTTACTTGGGAATGCTGAAGCCAGAACTCAAAAAGGCGGTGGCCACGGGGAGGTGTAAGACCCTCAGCGATATGCAGGAGGTAGCGAGGTCTCAGGAGCTAGTCTTGGAGGAACTGCAGCAAGGAAAGAGAAAGGCGGAAGACCAGTCGGGGCCAGCAAAGAAGTTCAAGGGAGCTAGAACTGATACCAGGAGCGGAACCCCGAGCTGCCCAAAGTGTGGGCGTTACCACCGGGGTGAGTGCAGACCGCGGGAGCTATCGTGTTACAAGTGTGGCAAGACGGGCCACCTCAGCAAGGACTGCAAGGAGACTGCTAGGCTTTGCTTTCACTGCTATCAGCCGGGGCATATCAAGCCCGATTGCCCTCAGCTGAAGAAGACGCCAGCCTTGGCTCCGGCACCAGCAACGCTTAGGATCACCGACGGCACTACTCAGGGGAAGAGTGGAGCTACCACCCGTGGGCGGGCTTTCCAGATGACTGCCGAGGAGGCGCAGACGGCGCCGGACGTGATTACAGGTTTTTCCTTGTTATATTTTCGTACGATTACTGTTAGTAGCATATTTTATGTGTTAGTGATAAAATAGTGTATCTGCCGTTAAATGTGAACTTTAGGCATATTTCCTGTCAACTCGAAACCGGCTTTAGTACTTTTCGACACGGGGGCCACGTGGTCCTATGTGTCGCGTAGGTTCTGTAAGGACTTCCAGATCGAGCTCGGTAATCTGGATAGTCCTCAAGCAATCGACGTAGCGGCGGAGGAAGTGCAGGTGGTCGAGCACGTGTACCGGGGATGCAGCATTGATATCTTTGGGGTTCGTTTCAGCATCAACCTTATCCCCATTCCCATGAACGGAGTGGACGTAGTTGTCGGAATCGACTGGATGTTTCCGAACCGGGCGACCACGGATGTTGCAGGGCAGTGCGTACGCATCCATAACCCAAGTGGGGGAGAATTGGTTGTGTACGGTAAGGGAAGAAGGATATCTACATCCTTCTGTTCTATCGCGAAAGCTCAGAGGTACATCCAGCGGGGGTGTACGGGGTTCTTGGTTTATGCTATGGCGGATCAGACGAAGGAGAAGAAGCTGTCGGTAGCGGAGGTGCCAGTGGTCAGCGAATTTCCAGACGTGTTTCCAGAGGATCTGCCTGGCCTTCCACCTGATAGGCAGATCGAGTTCGGCATCGACTTGGTACCAGGAGCAGCACCGATTGCGCGAGCTCCTTATCGTCTGGCTCCGCCGGAGCTTCAGGAGTTATCGGAGCAGTTGCAGGAGCTCTCGGGGAAGGGGTTCATCCGCCCGAGCAGCTCACCGTGGGGTGCACCGATTCTGTTTGTGAAGAAGAAAGACGGGAGTCATCGTATGTGCATCGACTACCGTGGACTCAACAAGGTGACCATCAAGAATAGGTATCCTCTACCTAGAATTGATGATCTGTTCGACCAGCTTCAGGGGGCTTCGTGGTTTTCTAAGATCGATCTTCGGTCAGGGTATCACCAGCTGAAGGTGAAGGAAGCGGATGTCCACAAGACCGCTTTCCGAACCCGTTACGGCCACTTCGAGTTTCTGGTAATGCCGTTCGGGCTTACCAATGCTCCAGCAGCTTTCATGGACCTCATGAACCGGGTGTGTCGCCCGATGCTTGATCGGTCCGTGATCGTTTTCATCGACGATATTTTAATCTACTCGAAGACGAAGGAGGAGCATGTAACGCATCTGCGGGAGGTGCTTGAGGTGTTGAGGAGGGAACGTCTTTACGCCAAATTCTCGAAATGCGCTTTCTGGTTGGAGGAGGTTCAGTTCTTGGGCCACATCATTAACCGGGAAGGCATCAAGGTGGATCCAGCGAAAATCGAAGCAGTTATGAATTGGGAGATACCGAAGGCACCTACCGAGATCCGGAGTTTCCTGGGTTTAGCCGGCTACTACCGACGGTTTATCCAGGATTTCTCTAAGATTGCGGTACCTTTGACGCGCTTGACGAAGAAGAGCGAGCCGTACGTTTGGGGTTCTGAGCAGCAGAAGGCTTTCGACACGTTGAGACAGAAGCTGTGTGCGGCTCCGGTTCTAACCTTACCGGAAGGAGTGGAAGACCTGGCAGTTTATTGCGACGCATCTCGGCTGGGTCTGGGTTGTGTTCTGATGCAGAGGGGGCGGGTGATAGCCTACGCTTCGAGGCAGCTGAAGCCTCACGAGGCTAATTACCCCACGCATGATCTCGAGCTTGCGGCGGTTGTTTTTGCACTCAAGTTGTGGAGGCACTATCTGTATGGGGTGAAGTGCACCATTTTCTCGGATCACCGTAGCTTGAGGTACTTCTTGGAGCAGCCGAATCTAAATATGAGACAGCGGAGATGGCTTGACGTAGTCAAGGACTACGATTGCGAGATTCTCTATCATCCGGGCAAAGCCAACGTGGTTGCTGACGCTTTGAGTAGGAAGACGGAGCACGCGCCGCTTCGTATCTCACACCTGAAGATGGCGGTGACTACCTCCTTCTTGGACTTGGTTCTACGGGCCCAAGAGGAGGCGAGTCGAGAGGAGAACCAGAACGGGGAGCGGATCCGGGGACAGATGGCCGCGTTGGTCAGAGATAGTCGTGGGTTGCTGACACGATTTGGGCGAGTGTGGGTTCCTCGTGCAGGTACGGCACGTCAGACCTTGCTAGAGGAAGCTCACAAGTCTAGATTCTCAATTCATCCGGGAGCTACAAAGATGTATCGGGATCTGCGAACAGGATACTGGTGGCCAGGGATGAAGAGAGACGTGGCACGGTACGTGGAGTCGTGTTTGACTTGTCTGAAGGTCAAGGCCGAGCATCAGAAGCCTCACGGCAAGATGCAACCTCTCGAGATCCCTGAGTGGAAGTGGGAAAACCTCACTATGGATCTGATCACCAAGCTTCCGAAAACCCCTCGGAAGTTTGATGCGATTTGGGTTATAGTGGATCGGTTGACCAAGAGCGCTATCTTCCTTCCTATTCGGGAGAGTTCGACTGCAGAGCAGCTGGCGAAAATCTACGTGGATGAGGTGGTGTCGAGGCACGGGGTGCCAGTGTCGATTATCTCGGACCGTGACGTGCGTTTCACTTCTCGGTTTTGGGAGAGGTTTCATTCGGAATTGGGTACCAGACTGCATTTTAGCACCGCGTACCACCCTCAGACGGACGGTCAGAGTGAGCGGACGATTCAGACCCTAGAGGACATGCTGCGAGCTTGCGTTTTGGATTTCGGTGGCAGTTGGGATACGTACTTGCCTCTGGCCGAGTTCTCGTATAACAACAGCTACCACTCTAGCATCGGGATGCCACCATTTGAAATGCTTTACGGGAGGAGATGTCGTACTCCTATCTGTTGGGGTGAGGTAGGACAGCGTGTTCTTGGTAGCACCGAGGTGGTCCAGAGGACTACGGAGGACATTCAGAGGATCCGGGAGCGGTTACGGACGGCTCAGAGTCGGCAGAAGAGCTACGCTGATCGACGCAGGTCGGATTTGGAGTTCCAGGTGGGAGACCGGGTTCTACTCAAGGTTTCCCCTTGGAAGGGAGTGATTCGGTTCCGAAAGAGGGGCAAGCTGGGGCCTCGTTACATCGGACCGTTCACGGTTCTTGCACGTGTTGGGAAGGTAGCTTATCGTTTGGAGCTGCCTGCGGTACTAGGCCAGATCCACAGCACTTTTCACGTTTCGCAGCTGCGTAAGTGCCTCGCCGACGAGACGGCTCATATTCCTTTAGACGATATTCAGGTGGACGAGAGCCTGAATTACGTTGAGAGGCCGGTTGCAGTGTTAGACCGGAAGGTGAAGAGGTTACGACGCAGGGAGATCGGAATCGTGAAGGTGCAGTGGCAGCATCGGAAGGGTTCCGAGTGGACCTGGGAGCCGGAGGCAGAAATGCGAGAGCACTACCCGGAGCTGTTTTCAGACTGATTTCGGGGACGAAATCCTTGTAAGTGGGGGAGAGTTGTCACGACCCGTTTTTATTTGTTTATTTATTTATTTATTTATTTGCGTAATTAATATTGTTATTATTATTACCCTAATAGTAAGGGATTAGGGTTAGGATTTCTTGCGGGTTAAGCTAGGAAGGAGGCCCGTTTAACTTGGTTAAAAACCCTAGAGCCGTAGGTCATCCTCATTGCATTCCTTGTGACCAAAGAAAGGAAGAGAGGGCCGAGAGAGAGAAGGAGAGGCCGCCGTGAGTGAGCGAGGGATCGATCGGAGAGGCCATCGGTTTCATTACGCGCGGTTGGTAAACCTTGTTCGTTTTCTTTTCTTTTCGTGAAATCGTGTGGTCGTAGGTTAGGGTGGTTCGGCGGTGGTGGTTCACCACCCTTGATGCCGCCGTTAGACTAGTCGAGAGGCGGTGGTGGTGGCGGTTGCACCGTCGTCGCTATCGTCCCTCCTTGCGGCTGGCGGCGCTGGCTCACGGCCATGACCGTGGGTGGCGACCGTCGGTGTCTTGGCTGCTGTCCTCGGCGCCGGTGGTGGCTAGCCACCGCTAGTCGCTGCCGTGCGACCTTGGAGTCGGCGGGTGGCGGTGGTCCTTGGATCGCTGCTGCCGCCGCGAGTTTCAGGTGGTGGCCGGTGATGGCAATCATCACGGCTGCTGCTGCTACTCTTCGTTCCGCCGGCTGGCGGTGGTGGTGGCAACACCGCTGCCGCCGTGGCCGTTATTGTATCGTCCGGTGGCTGCAGTGGCGATAACGCCGCTGCTGTGGTTTCGCTTTGGCCGGCGGCGGCGTGAGAGCCGGCTGTTGATTCTTCCGATGAACGGTGGTGGTGGTGGTGTAAACCACCGCCGCTGTCACTAGTCGTGGGAGGGGTCGGCCGATGGTGGTCATCCACGGTCACCTCCACCGCGAGTTTGGTGTGTGGGTTTGATCGGGCGGCGGTGGCGGTTACGTCGCCGTCGCTGCTGCCGGAATCCACGGCTGCCGCTGTGGCATTGTTGGCGGCATGCGGCTGCGGCGGGCCACCGTCGTTGTCGCCACCTTTCCGTCCAACCGGTGACGTTGTTAATGTCGGTGGGTTTAATTTGCGTCGCGATAACTATTTTGCCTACGGGTATTGATACCTTGATCATTGGGTTTAGTAGTTGGAAATTTAATTAGTAATAAGTAGGATGTTGTGCTTAACTTACAGAGTGGTTGCGTGGGTTACACTTGTGAGCGAGGCGTTACTTGTACGTGCGTGGCATATCGAGGTGAGTGGGTTTACATGCGATACTTATGATTTTATGTGTATACGTGGTGTATGATTTCGTGGTGATGTTTCGGGTTGCGTGATGACCCACGGGCGGGAAACCGCGGAGACTGGATTGCGTGATGGTCCGGTAACGGGAAACCGTTCAGCTGTTAATGTGGATGTTATGTATGTGCATTAAATTATATGTGTTGTATGTGGATTTACTCACTAAGCGGTTGAGCTTACCCCTCGTGTTTTTAATATTTTTAGGTACGAGCTCCGGGGTTGATAAAGGCAAGGCTCCGGCTTGAGGGTTCCCGACTGATGGCTTTCCGATCCAATTGCTATTTTCCGTTGGTTAATTTATGAGATATTAATATGTCTTTAACTGGGAATTGAAAACGATATTTATGTGTTATTTTATGTGGGATTATTATTTGAAATTACAAAAATTTTATTTAAAATTTTAAATTGAGGTTGAGTGTTACAAGTTAAGTGTGTTAGGGTGGGAGTAGTACCAAGATGGGTGACCTCCTGGGAAGTCCTTACCAGGTCGCCAGAAACAAAGCCGTGAGCCAGTGGGGCAAAGATGAAAATATTGTTGTTGAGGTAGGCGGGATGTTACACCTAGTTTCCTAATTTGATTATGGTCCCATTTTGTAAGGTGTAAGTGATAATTCTTGTAAGATATTTGAACCGTACGTTTCGTTCATTACCTTAAGAAATGGCGGTGAAATATAACTCGATAAGTGTTACTAACGTAGCAAAGTTGGATGAATCAAGGTAAATCTGATGTCAAATACATGTAACACTCATCAATCTACATTACATGTTTGTAATATGTTATTATATTCGTCTTCAAATACCTTTTTCATGTCAACATATGCTTGAAACAACAGCAAAAGTTAAAAACTTTATATTAAATATCATTGCAGATCCATACAGTAACATAGTACTAAATTTAATCTTCATAATGCGACATGATTTATCTTGATTTTGAAATCTTAGGGGTTGTTTACCAAACTCTTACTGGTAAGTGAGTAAGCACTTATCGGCAATGACATTACCCTCACTTACCTTAATTTATAACACTCCCAGACATCAAAATTGATTGTTGGTAAGCATATTAAAACTCGTAAACGGTTATCAGGTAAGCGTTTTTTTCTTCCTTGCTATGTAAGATGCTCGATCTTTGTTATGCCTATTACTAGGTAGTTTTCATGCTCATTAGGTAAGGACTGTAAGCAAGTGAAACAAGTAAGCACTTACCTATATAAGTGTTTAGTAAACGGTCATTAATCATGATTCAATTTATTATAGTTAAAGAAAAGGACATATATATATATATATATATAGTCATATACCCCAACCCACCCTCCTAAAAGTTGTCTAACACATCAGTGTGGTAAAAGCATTAGATTTTGAGGACAACCTTCCGATTCTTCTTATATTTTTTGAAATTATAATCTATTGTACTTAGATAAATCTATGGTTCTTTTTAAGAGCTTAGTCATACTTAAAGCTTCACAAAATCGAAGACCAACTTAAATTAACAAGAATAAAATACGCCGATGCAGATCTAAGAGGAACTTCCCAAATTCTACTGAGCTATTTTCTGTCGATCTCCAATGACAAATCGAGAGATTCCTCTCCCAAAATCGGAGGACCTCCTCTTGTCCTCTTGCTAGCTAGAGCATTCGATAAAATTTATCCATATCATCCTTTGATGAGGAAATTCTCTAGGATATCAGACAAATAATGTTTGTCTGTTACTGCTTTCTCAAAGAATGTCCATAACAAGGTCTAGAAGCCTAAATTGTACCTGGTAAAGACAAAAATGGCAACTATGAATATATTGCCCAAGGTAACAAGTGTCTCGTGCATTTAATGCATATGGTAGTATTTTAAAAGCAGCTATCTTCCATGCAAGGTTAGCCTTTTACAAATTACAAGGCTTCTACAAGAACTCCCAAGAAATTGACAAATATATATCTACCTATAAGGCTATAACTCTTCACAACTATTAACTTAGTGTTCTTCTAGTTGTGACTTGTTCCTTTATGTTCTCAGTGAAAGATTGTGAGGATAATTTTATTCAGCCTTTCAAATCCCCTTCCTTTACAGTACTTGTTAGTGGTTGTCACCCCTAACTAAAACTAAGAAGATCTATAAGAATAAAACTATAACATTTTTAGGCTATGTTTGGCAAGCGTAGCTTATAAGCTAGCTGGTAGCTGATAAGCTAGCGGATAGCTGATAAGCTAGCTGTTGATTGATAAGCTTGCTAGTAGCTGATAAGCTAGCTGTTGAACAAATTATGTTTGGCAAAAACTAGCTTATGAGTATGTAAAATGACCAAAAAGGGTACCTTTGAATTTAATAATTAATATTAATAAGGGTATAATTAGAAAAAGCTACAATAAGCTTCTCATAAGCTACTCAAAGTAGCGTTTCAAAAAGCTAGTTTATAAGCTAGCTGATAAGCTAGCTTCCTGGTACATGTTTGGATGGACTAGCTTATAAGCTAGCTTATCAGCTAGCTTATGCTTGCCAAACCAAGCCTTAAAGTTAAAATGATACTTTTCATATTCTTTCAATCCCCAATTCATCGTATTTTAAATCGTGTATATAATAAATCATTACATGTAAAATCACTAACGTCGAGTCAAGAAATTTAATTGCATATACAAAATTTTTTATTATCTTTATGGTCATCAAGAAAACATACATCATTCAAGCAAAGTTTGCTGCTTTTTAAATAAACAAAAAGTTAAAAGGGGGTCATATGCACCATGATGAAAGAACAGGGGTGTAAACCGCAGAAGAATAAACCGAAAACCTAATGGCAATTTCGTAATTCTAACAACAACCACACTATAAAACCAAAGGCGATGGTTGTTTTCCAAACCCTAGCATTAGCTCTGTGTGTGTGTGTTTCAGTGTGTGTGCAGCGGCGGCGAAAATGGTGAAGTTCCTGAAACCTCACAAGGCGGTGGTGGTCCTCAACGGCCGTTTCGCCGGCCGGAAGGCGGTGATCGTCAGGCAATTCGACGAAGGCACTCGAGATCGTCCCTACGGCCACTGCCTCGTCGCCGGAATCGCCAAGTATCCGAAGAAGGTGATCCGAAAGGATTCGGCGAAGAAGACGGCCAAAAAGTCTCGAGTGAAGGCATTCATCAAGCTCGTCAACTACAACCACATCATGCCGACGAGGTACACGCTCGACGTGGATCTGAAGGACGTCGTCACCGTCGACACGCTCCAGTCGCGTGACAAGAAGGTGACGGCCTGCAAGGAGACGAAGGCGAGGTTTGAGGAGAGGTTCAAGTCAGGGAAAAACCGTTGGTTCTTCTCGAAGCTTCGATTCTGAGGACGAGATGAGTTTTTTCAATTTTGTTATGTTCGTCGATATGATGATGATTAGACTATTATTGATTACTGGTTGTTTACATTTTGATTTTGATATTTTTGATTCTAGTGATTTTTGTGTTGGAATTGGCATAAATTTCAGATGATTAATCGTATAATCTGCAATGGATTTGTAAAAGTTGAATTCCTGATTAACCTAAGTTGCTATTGGAATGTGAAAAGAAATTAGGTGTAGGTTTCTTAACATTGCTGAATAACTATGAGTCTATTAGGAGTCCAGTCGAATATGCATCAATGAGGAGGAAGCTGTGTAATTAGGTTGGATATGTTGGGTGGGAATTTATCATCATCTAACATTTTGGTGTAAATATTGATGTTGTTAAGTGTTTATAGTTTGTATGGGTTTAGGATGGTCCCTAATGTTTTACTATTGGAGTGTACATAGATCTGATGGCACACAGCCAGTATGTATATATGAACTATTGGCACTGTTTGGCTGGCCACAAACACAATCTTTAGTCTTTTCTTTTTGCTAGGGTACACTGGAATATGCTACTTGGTTTCATTCTTGTGTAGCCTTCTGTCAATAGTAAGTAACTCGATGCTAGTTTTAGCTTGGTTGAGGAGAGCATAAAAATGAAGTTTAAAAGCAACCATCTTCTGAATTATTGACATCGTAAGAAGCTTTTGAATGTTGAGCGACATGACGACTTGAGGTTTGTATATACATGGTTTGATTTTTTTTTGTTTTACACATTTAGTTAGAGTCATGGATTCACACACACGAAAATGATCGTGTGAGAAGTTGAAGTTAATGTGAGAATCGTGATAAGTGGATTTGAACTGTTGGTCACTAGTAATCTCATGCCTTGTGCTATTGAAGGGATTTGATTCGGTACATCTTGATGTACCTTATCTTGGTGCATCTCATTCTACTTCTCATCCAATGGTGGATAACTGCTTTTCATTTTTCTCACACTGATCTAAACTTCTAACGAAATCCTAACCCTGTTATTTTATAACATAGATGTATGTTTTCTTAGGTTACATTTTGAAAAAAAAAAACATAGTGGCATTCAAGTTTTGACCTCTTGGTTATTCTCATGTCATTAGAAATAGCCAATTCTCATGTCATTTAGCACATTGCTGTATATTCTACTATTCGTACATGTTGACATCCATTTAGAGGGGTTTTGGATACAAATAATGTCATTGCTACAAATGTGCTGGCATCCATTTAGAGGGGTTTTGGATACAAATCATGTCATTGCTACAAATGTGCTGACATCCATTTAGAGGGGTTTTGGATACAAATCATGTCATTGCTACAAATGTGCTTTTTGTTAGATGTACACATACAGAAATATGCATCTAGAGAGAGTTTCAAATACATTATTACAAAGCTATTATATATACGGGTTTATGACTTGTGAGGGTAACTAACTATTTGATTTGTACAAATGTTACCATTAAACTATTTTTTGTACTCAATTGACCATTGAACTCTTTTTTTTTGTACATATACTACCATTATGACCGGCTATAACCCGTCAACCACCATAAACCACCGGTAACCACCACCACCACCATCAAAACACCACCACCACCGTACCCACCACCACCATCATCAAACCCCCCATTAATTTCCCCTAAATTCGAAATCTTTATCAACTTCCTTTATTAGTTTCTTGCAACCAAATCAGAAACTTTATCAAATCAAGTATGCTGGGTGCAAGAAATGCTTCTCTACATACTTTATCAACTTCCTTTAATTTCTTGCACCCAAATCAAGAAATGCTTCTGGGGTTTTGTTTCTCTTGATCTTTCTTTTATCAATTCAAAAAAAAGAAAAAGAAATGGTGGGTTTATCTGCAATTGGTGGGTCTATTCTCATGATGTTGTTGTTGTCACTCTGTTTGATTTCTGGAGAAATTGTTGACCAAAGTCATCATCTTCTTGAGTTGAAGAACGCCATTGTTGACCCTCACAACCTGCTCTCAAGCTGGAAGCCCACAAACCCTAACAGCCGCCGTCACCATCACCACCATACACCACCATCCAGATCTGCCACCATCGCCGCCGCCCTCCCTTCTTCCCTCTTCTTCTACATTTGCAGGTTAGGTTAGGGTTCACGATTTTGTAGGGGTTTCGATTTAGGGTTAGGGGTTAGGGGTTCGATTTAGGGGTTTCGATTTCTTAGGGTTAGGGTTAGCAGTTTGATTTCTTTGGGTTAGGGGTTTTATTTGCGGTTCGATTTAGGGGTTTCGATTTCTTAGGGTTAGGGTTAGTGGTGGTGGCGGCGGTTTGGTGTTGCCAGTGGTGGTGGTGGCGGCGGTTTGGTGTTGGCAGTGCTGGTGGCGGTGGTAGTGGTGGTGTTGGTGTGGGTGTGGTGGGTGTGGTGGTTTTGGTGGTTTTGGTGGTGTGGTGGTGGCAGCAGCTTTGGTGGTGGTGATGGTTTGAAGGTGGTGGTGGCTGTGGTGGTGATGGTTTGAAAGTGGTGGTGGCAGCTTTGGTGGTAGTGGGTGTGAGGGTGATGGTTTTCAGGTGGTGGTGGTGGTGGTTACCGGTGGTTTACAGGTTATACCCGGTCATAATGGTAGTATATGTACAGAAAAGAAGAGTTCAATGGTCAATTGAGTACAAAAAATAGTTTCATGGTAACATTTGTACAAATCAGATAGTTAGTTACCCTCCCAAGTCATAAACCCTATATATACATACACATCTAGAGAGAGTTTCAACTACATTATTACAAAGCTCTTATATATACATACAGACATCTTCAAAAGCAAAACAAGTCATTGTTACAAATATGTTTATGTATACGTACATACATACCCATCTAGAGGGTGGGGTTGTCTGGTTGTGGCATAAAGGACCGAACAGGGACTTATTCAGCTGGACCGAACAGGGACTTATATAAAGTTGTTTGGTTGTGGTTTAATCAAACAAGGGCTTTTTTTTCAGCCCAAAAACTAGAGTCCTCCATATTCAGCTGGATATGTTCCAAAAACACTCTTTTGGTTGCCTACTTTGTTTAAGAAGATGAAGTCGAAAAGCTAGAGATTACTCTGCCACTAACCTCCCAAGAATGTCTTTCAAGAATGTCTTTCATTTTCATCTACTAAAGCCTCTAAGAGCAGTCTGTCCCTTTCAATACTCCTTTTCTCGTTTATTTCTTTTCTATTCGAGGCTAAAAAACCCTAACGAATTGTGACTTGCCAGAACCAGTGTTGTCAATATCGATAAATACCGATATCGATATCGATATCGACCAGACTTCGGTATTGGTCTTATACCGATAAATACCGATATTCCTTTTTTTTTTGTATTTTTTATTTATTTTTAGAATTAGTAAAAATTGGTATTTTTGTTATCTAATATATATATAATAGATTAAGTCTTGAGAAACTTATTATTATGTTTTGTTTTATAATATATATGATTTTTGGAGACTTTCAAGGTAATATATTAATATATAAATATATAATTTATATTTTAGAAAATATCGTTATTTTATAAATAACTGTCGATATTTATCGTTATTCGTTAAGTAACATATTTGTAAGCCATCGTTATTTTGCGGTATTCGTTACTGACAACTATGGCCAGAACCCCCAAGAAACCAAATTTCTTGATCCACAAGGATTTATCTTTGTTGCTTTTACGACCTGTTCTCGAGTTCTTTTAGGGTGCGTTTGGTATCGGGACATGATTGGACAGGACAGAAAAGAATAGGACAGAACAGGACAGCTGTTCAACGTTTGGTAAGACATCACTAAACTAGGTGGAACAGAACAAGACCGGTTAAATGATCAATTTACCCCTATACCACCACCGGTCCGCAGCAGCCGCCACCACCTGTCCACAGCAGCCGCCGCCACCTGTCCACAACCGCCGCCACCACCACCACCACCACCACCACCAGTCCACAACTACCACCTCCAATCCACAGCCACCACCAGTCCATAGCCCCCACCACCGGTCCACAACCACCACATATCTAAGATTCAAAATCGATTACTAAAAAGGGTTGAGTCAAGATAGAAGGTTGCCGGGGTAGGTAGGTAGGTAGGTAGGGAGGGAGGGAGGGAGAGACGATTACCTGAGGTTGTACATCGCCGGCGTCGTCGAGGGGAGAGGTCAATTCGTCGATGGTGTGAGGGAAGAGGTCTTCTGCGCCGGTGGTGTTGAGGAATGAGGTCAGCGTCGGTGGTGCTGAGGAAGGTCGGCGTCGGTGGTGTTAAGGGAGGAGGTCGCCGGAGTCGGTGGTGTTGAGGGAGGAGGTCGCCGGAGTCGGTGGTGTTGAGGGAGGAGGTCAATTCAGATGGAGGAGGGAGGGAGGGGGTATTGAGAAAGAAAAGGGTGTTTTGGTCCATAGTGGGTTGTTCTATTTAGTTCCATGGTTGTAATGAGAATAAGCTTGTCCATCTCTAGTGCTAGCTACTATTGTGTTCCATTTTGAAGTGTGCCAAACATGGAACAAACTTGTTCTGTTATGTTCTGTTTTGTTCCACTCAGTTCTCCTACCAAACGCACCCTTAAAGGAGGGAAGCGAGCGGATTTCTAAGGAAAAAGTGTGTTATCGAGTTTTTTTTAAAGAAAGGAAAGGTAAAGGATACGGAGGATTTGTGTGTTTTCAAGTTTTTTAAATGAAGGAAAGGAAATGGTTTGGAGGGATAACTTTCCCTTAAAAGTTATCATTCCTTTCCTTTCAAAAAATGGATGATTTGGAGGGATACTTTCCTCTTCTCTTTATTTTCCTTTCTTCCCCTTCCTTTTCTATCTCTTAATTTTTAAACTCGAGAACATGCCCTTAAACTTGGGATTAAGGGATTTACCTTACCTCCCAACTTCACATTCTTGGTGCAAGTGTGTTTTTATTACTTGTAAACATTTTGAGATGGAAGCTCATTTTTTATGTTCCCTATCTATACTATATATATAAGATTCTTAATTAGTTATTTTAAGCAAAACTGTTTTTCACCAATATTACAACTCTTAATACCTTTAGTACAACTATGTAATGCATTAATTAGAAACTCCTCCCACCCATGTCTTCAATTTTAATTCATATTTCAATTGATAACTTACACTCTATATCCCTATAGTTACTTAATTAAATTACTTTTACCCCCTCACTTTTTCATTTTTCATTTTACACCCTTATTATATTAACATAAATAATGTAAATTGCGTAAAATGTATTAAAATTTTTATTTATATTTTTAACAAATTATACCATTATAATCGTCTCGAAAATATCTTCAAAATGAGTCCAATATCGAATATTTTTAGATTTTAATCATATTATTAAATATTAAAAATACATATGAATTAATTTGTTCATATATTTTTACATTAAATGTTAAATTGTTTATAAATTTGGAAGTTACAGTTAATACCCTTATGATTAGTCATTTAGTTTACTATTAATCCTCTATTTTTTCATGTGTCATTTTAAATCTTTATCATATTAAGATAAATATTCATATATGAACAAAAATATGTTTAAAATAATCTTAAATGTTATTTTTCACATGGGTCAAAAAATAATGATCAATTATCCATCTTCGTTATAGAATTTTAAATGCCTTGTGCGGCATCGCGCACGGGCAATTTTTAGTTCTCCTAAAATACCCTTGGTGCTTTCTTGTAAACGTTATTGTATTTGGGTTACTTTACTTTGATGGATTTGTTATAGTTGACCGTCCCATTTTGGTTTGGGTTTGATATTCTTAAGAAATGAAGTAGTTTAGAATTTGGTTCAAAAATATATACCGAGGGGTATCTTACAGTGTTCAGACGCCATGGCGCGATATGGCGTAAGACGCGTTTCCGCCATTACGAAATGTCTCATAGAGTTTCTGTTAGGCGTGGCTCATGCCATGGCGCTTCAAGGCGAGCTATATCGTGCCGCGGCGAGCGTTTTTGTAGAATTTTTTATTTTTTTATTAGTTGTGTTGCTGCATATTTAACTTTAATTTTTACATTTTTTATAAATTTATCTAATATCATCAACCACAGTTTTGCGAATTTATAGACGTTATGGTTTCACAGTCAAAAACGTAGTTGTAAAGTTACCTTCGTATGATTTATCCTACATGTTCAATCAAAAACTATTTTTATAATAATAACTTATGTGATTTTTCTTCTTCTAGTATGGATGCACTTTCTTAATACCGTTATTTGATTAAAAAATTTATATAAAACATATATGTGTGTGTATAATTCTATATATGACATACAAATTTGCCGTCGTGCGTCATGCCTTCAAACGAGAACGATAACTTTTTAAGAAAAAATATTTTTTTACGAATAACTTTTTTCATGTACATGATTTTGTACTAACGAGGACGCAGACGACTTCCACGCGACTTGTTCACGAATCTTATGTGATTTGTGTTGTGAACCATATATGATTCTGTACGTGATTTTTCTTTGCGAATCATATATGATTTTGTACATAAAAAGGTTTTTGTTAAACCCGCCTCTACTAGTTTCTTGTACAAATCACCTCATTGTTACAAATATTATACACACGTACAGGGGGCTTAATCAAATGAGAATTCAGTAGTTTGTGGTAACCGTGAGATCGAATCTTAGACAATCATTTTATTATTTTACTTGATTTTATGAACAGTTATTTGAGGCAGTTATTTGGAAGGGATTTTTTTTATTTTTTTATTTTCTAAGCCCTTAATTAATAAAATGAGTTAATGAAATTGAATCTTACAAACCATAAAGGCATAAAATAGTCAATTCTCCCATGATGGCCCCTATATACACACAAGCATACCTATCTAGGAGTTGCAACTAGAATTAGAAATTATGCTATATGCATTTTTTAACGATGATGCTTTCAATTATTTTGTTTTAAATTTTATAAATCCAAAACATTCTTGACAAGTTTATTACTTTGAGAATTGTTAAAATGTTTGTGGTGTTTTGGAAATAAGCTACTTGAGATGGCTAATAAATAGATTTGTTGATTAATATTTGATAGTTTGGTTATTTGCGAAAGCGTTTTAAGTATGGTGAATGTAAAGATGAGCCATCTGGAACACGTTAACTTGAATAATATAAAAATTGGATTGATAAATTTATTTTAAGCAAATAGATTTGTTAATCCGTATATTTTTACATCATTTGTGGCTTGATACCTAAGCTCCTTCCTTGAGTTTCCTTTTTTTGCCGTTAAAAAAAAACTTCTTTGGTCCTGGTATTTTATAGAGATGTACAAGTTTTATAAACAGACATTGGTGCATTGGTTGAGATATGAGAAAATATTCCTCAAAATAGGTAGTGGAATCGATTGTTGCAAAATTTTGCTGTAACATTGCTACAACATTGGTGTAACACCTTTAAATCTGGAAAGAGCAACTAATATATATTTTTTGTTTTTACAATACATCTAAAAAGACAAAATCCTCTTCTATAAATCAATACTTGGTTTATCTCGAATATCAATTTTAGATTTAACATTAACAATTGATAAATCAAGGTTGGTGCTAATAATCTCCAAATGCGGAAGATGTCATCAAGCTGCTAGATCGATCATTCTTTTGTCTCTAACTAACCCTGATTTCAACACGGTGCCGCTAATACCATTCCCTAACGAGGACCTAATGTACATGTTGACAAATAAAATGGGCTATGCTTAAAGTCTAATAAGTTCAAGAGTTTTCATCTTCAATTGGAAAATGGTGTAACCGATTAATGTATTTATCGCAAATCAATATCTTTCCAAAGCTGACTATTTTTCATGGTGAAAACTAAATGAGAACATTATTTATACGCAACCAAAAACCAACACTCACACCACCAAGTGTAACACTTGAGATTCAAATACTGAGAATATAAACGAAACTCAAGTATTCCAGAACAACCAAATATGACAGTAAGCATCTTGGGCGTCAAATCGTAGATACTCTTCATACCTAAAATAACACAAAAACAAGGTTATAATATCATATTCAAAACTACATTTCGGCTATAGGGAAACCCCGATTTCATTGAATGAGACAAAACACGCAAGTAGGTCACACACATATATGTTATATGAACGTTACTTACTAGTTTCACATTCATTAACATCGACCTTTTTGAGTCTATAGTCAAGGAACAAACTCAACAACTCCATATTTGTTGCTTGAGTAGTAACCAAGTTCAACCACACTAGGGCTATACCTTGGGATCTCCAAAAAGCATAGTTAATCAGGTTCACAATAAATTACGTTTTATTAGTTAATGACGGATGCCTGACTCAAAGTATTCGTACCTTATTGCATATGAAGACCAAATGCTATTACACGTTGTATTATGGGAATGTTCAACCCACCTAAACTGACTCAGTGACTCCTATGTCTATGTATCCATTGCATTGCAATCTAAATTACTTAATTAGATGACTTCAAACATCGACATTCTTACTTACTAAGGAGGTGTTTGGGATTGCTTATTTAAAACAACTTATGCTTTTTTTTTAAAAGTGTTTTATCAACCTATGCGGTGTGAAAAATAAATTTCATAAAAAAACAGAATTTGGATTAGCTTATTGCAGTGCCAAAACGTGAAAACATACAAGTTTGTTTCTTAGCATTTGGTAAATTTTTACTTGTTTGTGTAAAATGACCAGAATGTTGCTTATTGTCGTACATATAAGATGTTACTTGCTACAAGGTAAATACATCGCTCTTCGTTGATTTCAAGAATTGGTCGATTCCATAAATCGATTCATGGAAATCATTAGGGATAAGGACCCATTCCAAAAATTGCTCACCAATCAATGAACCATTTCAGAAATCAATTCCATAAATTGACTTTATAATCAATAGTGTATTAGAGATAAATATCCGTTTCTTTATAGGGTTTATCAAGTAGGAAAATGATGAACCATCCTCGTCCTATGGTGTGATCGAGCAACAACAACCATTCCTCTTTGTGATTTCGTCGACTAGCAGATAGCAATAGACATAACAACACCTCGTTCCTATAGTGTGATCGAGCAACAACAACACCTGGTCCCTATGCTATAAGTTTCCTTGTTGATTTTAATCAAGCGAATTGCAACAAATGAACACATTTTGGTCCCTAGGATTCTCGTCAAAACAATAACAAAAGGTGAACCTATATTGGTACGTCGACAAAGAAGGAGGCGTATTGGAGTTGGAAGCTGGTGTTAATGGCAGCAATATGGAATGAAATCGGTGAAGAAGGAGAATCGCAAGTCGATCAAAGGATGCAGAGAGATGAGAGGCAATGGGGCAATAATGTAATTGGAAACAATAAGCAAATAAGCACAAGAAGACTGAAGATATGTCAAACCATTTTTAAAATCTCCTTATCTTCATTTTCAACCTGCCATAAGCACTTTTTTTTTTTTCAATCCAAGCACTTAAAACAACTTATTTGTTGTTTCAGATATGATAAACAAATAAGCATTTAAAATAAACAATACCAAACACCCTCCTAAATTTGGCAAACGACTTTTATCTAGTAATTATCGACTTTAAAATGGTTATCGACAATTCATTTTCATGACAAAGATGTTACTTAAACGAATGTCATTTTTGACGCGGGGCAGAATTGTGATATGCGTGGTAGGATCGACTAGCGTCTAAATCCCGATAAAGAACTTTCAAACGAAAGAACTAAACAAGAGAATAAACTCTCAAAACTCACAAAGAGAATAAATTTATTAATCAAAGTATGAAAAACAATTATAGCCTAAAGCCCTATTTATAATCTAGCTAAAATATAATTAAGGAAACTAAATAAACCTAATTCTATTCTAACTTGCAAAACAATTAAAATAATTACCAAAGATAAAACCTAAAGCTAAAAGGAAACTAAATTAAATGGTAATAATTCTAATCTAAATTAAGTAACAAAATATTTGAACAAATCGATAAAGGCTATCGATTCAGGACTGATCTTGTGATCCAGCACCACGCTCGCGCCACGAGCAACTATCCTCGCGCCGCGAAGCTGCTTCAGTTGGCTTCGGCCGTGTTTTCGATGCTGGTTTTCAAGCTTCTTTCGACCTCTTTTTCGTGGTTTCCATATATAGTTTAAAATAGCCGATACAGCTCGAAATCGATCTGTATCAGACACCCCCACTTGAAAAGAACTCGACCTCGAGTTCTCGTGTAGATCTTTTAATTTCTCGAGGTCTTGATTGAACAGTAAATTGTAGATCAAACGTGACTTCACTAGTGGATCTTCAAAATTCAGAAAGGGGTCACTTTCTAGAGGTCGTGATTGCCTCCATATGAGGGATACCTCATCAAGTTCGTATGGATAGGAAACTAGCGAAACCTTACTCGTAGAAATTTTATTGGCCCTATCCAGAACATCTTCTCCGGCATCAACTTCCTTGACTTCTTGCGGCGAAAACTGAAGCGGCTCGGGAATTTCTTCAAATTCAGCTTCTTCGACGATAGGTTCGAGATCCGGTTCAAAGACTTCGGTCGCGGTAAGAATTTCTTGTTGCGGCTTGGTCGCGATGGCGACATCTTGTGGTTGTGCCATTGCGACGAAAATAGATTCTTGAGGCGGATTAATCGCGACGAGTGGTGGGTCGGTCGCGACGGGTGGTTGGTCGGTTACGACGGAGATGATTTCTTGTGGCGGCTCAATCGCGACGGATGGCGGTTCGGTCACGACGGTGACGGGGACGATTTCCTCGGTGGCGATCTCCGGTGATTCTTCTTTCTTTTCCGGCAAGAATTGTTCCACCATAAGTTGTTTCATCCTCTTCCACGATTGGACCGGTCTTTTATGTTGGCGGCGTCTTTGCGTGACCAATTTATCCCACCAAACGGAAGCGGTGCTCTTTAGATGAAAAACAACCAACTTTACTTGCTTTTCTCTAGAAATCTCTATAACCTCAAAGAACCGATCGACTTCAATTTGCCAATTGAAGAATTCTTCCGCTTCGAAAGTTCCATAGAAAAACGGAATTTCCGCTTTTGTATGAATGGCGTGTGCGTTTCTTTTCTGCTTTATGGGTTTTTCTTTCTCCTCCTTTTTAAATTTGGAACTAGGAAAACAAACCCGTTACAATAATCGAGATGCCTGTCTCTTCTCAGACGCTTATTGACAAGAGTGTCCGTTTGATTGGCGAGGTTAGCACGGGCAGTGTTGAGGGCCGTGGAAAAAGCCATGGCGATTGCCTCAATATCTGATTGGTTGATGAATGATTGTGGTGATGCCATCTGAAGGAAAAGAGACAGGTAGTCTGGCTCTGATACCAACTGACGCAGGACGGAATAGAGATATGCGTGGTAGGATCGACTAGCGTCTAAATCCCGATAAAGAACTTTCAAACGAAAGAACTAAACAAGAGAATAAACTCTCAAAACTCACAAAGAGAATAAATTTATTAATCAAAGTATGAAAAACAATTATAGCCTAAAGCCCTATTTATAATCTAGCTAAAATATAATTAAGGAAACTAAATAAACCTAATTCTATTCTAACTTGCAAAACAATTAAAATAATTACCAAAGATAAAACCTAAAGCTAAAAGGAAACTAAATTAAATGGTAATAATTCTAATCTAAATTAAGTAACAAAATATTTGAACAAATCGATAAAGGCTATCGATTCAGGACTGATCTTGTGATCCAGCACCACGCTCGCGCCGCGAGCAACTATCCTCGCGCCGCGAAGCTGCTTCAGTCGGCTTCGGCCGTGTTTTCGATGCTGGTTTTCAAGCTTCTTTCGACCTCTTTTTCGTGGTTTCCATATATAGTTTAAAATAGCCGATACAGCTCGAAATCGATCTGTATCAATTTTTTTGCATGTAAAAATTTGGTACCCCTTAATCCCTTAGATTACCAGGGTTTTAGCTATCATCCATATCTTAACGTAAACTCTCTTATAGTCCTTTTTGGCTGAAATTAATATATTTGCATTCTCTTTCTTTATTTTGCGGCTTAATTTTCTTCTATTACAGAGGTGTTAGAATTTACTTAGTAAAAAATACTAGAAAATAATTTAATCTAGTCATTTATTTAAAGGAATAATCAAAACGAAAATGTTAACTATTTAAACGAATATGTAAACGATCAAATTACATGTGATTTTACATTAGTCGATAAAAAGAGATACAAACGATTTTGTCTAAGCCTTAAATTATAACATAAAGTTGTATAAATCACACATGATATTTTATATATATCATGTTAGCATAAAATTTAATTTTTAAATACTTACTGTTTTCGTTTATCTAAAAATCCAAATCTGATATTTATTTATGGAGTAAATTGTGGATTTGGTCCCTGTGGTTTAGTAATTTTTTTGACCATGGTCCTTAATCTATGTTTTTCTTGGATATGGTACTTGTGGTTTTCATTTTATTTTGGTTATGGTCCCTCTAACTAACTCCTTCGTTAACTCCGTTAGTTTAAGGACTATTTTTGTAATTTTTTATTTTTTCTTGTAAAGAAATAAAAACAATATTTTTAAACACACACACACACACACACATATATATATAGATATTGATATCAAAATAAATAAAATAAGAGATTATTTTATGATTTGATTTTTAAATTAAACAATAAATTATATAGTATACAATTCAATTTAAATAAATAAAATTATATCTAACTTTATTCGTTTTAAACAAAATACGAATAAAATATTATGATCTTTTCGAACGAAAAAATAAAGTATTATGATTTGATTGATCAAAATTAAAATTTTAACTATATTAACACAATAAAAACATATCATCTTCTACTATATGAATAAAATAATAAAAATAAATTTATTTAATATGAGTAATATTTTTAAACAATCAAATATATATATATAGAACAAAATATTGTTATATGGTTTGATGTGACTAACATTAAGTATGTGTGTATGTATATAATGTCTCTATACACAATATAATTTGTAACATCCAATTTTCAAAAACGGGATTTTTAAAGATTTTAAATAAAAACAATTTAATAAATAAATTTATTAAATAGTAAATACGTTTTCACGGCCAACCGGCTCAATAAATGTCAACTAAAAATAAGTAACTAAAAATCCCATTTATTTCTTAAGATAAAACCCAAAACATAAGATGTCAAGGTGTCACCGGAACCGTCCTCCACCAAAAAATCAAGCTGGGGCCTTGCCCTTATCCACCTGAGCCAGATCCTGGAAAAAAAAGGTAAACAACGAAAGGGTAAGCGAAAACGCTTAGTGAGCTAGCACTATACCTATTTCACACTGCCACGTGGGCACATATCACAACCGGTGCCATCACAATCACACATACCAATCACCTCATATCCACATCTTAACGGTTTCCCGCTCTTCGGACCGCCCCGCAGTCCGGCCTTAGTGGTTGCCCACTCTTCGAGTCGTCCCACGACCCGGCCTTAGCGATTACTCGCTCTTCGGATCGTCCCACGACCCGGCCTCAGTGGTTACCCACTCTTCGGATCGTCCCACGACCCGGCCTCAGTGGTTACCCACTCTTCGGATCGTCCCACGACCCGGCCTCATCAAGCACATCAACATACATATATATATGCAAGCTATAACATAACGCACGTAAAAACCCACTCACAAAAATAAAAGTGACTCAACCAAATAATAAGTCATTCTCATGAGAATATAAATTTCCGCTTGCTTAGGACACGGATCTGCCCCCCACAACTCATCAAGGGCATGTGGTTCCCTTCACACACAATCATGCATACATACACACGAAACAATATAAAACAAGTACAGTGTAACTCACTTGGACCGCAAAGATATCAAAAGCACGCAACTCGCACAGTCCCTCAAACCGACATCCTGTGTTTGTAAAAATTTACAACTAAAGTTAGGACCTTGAAACAACCCTAAAAGTTGCCTAAATAAGTTCCTAAGAAGTCCCATAAGCTACCTCGACCAAACGGTTTAAAACGGACTCAAAACGGAAGTCGCGGGTTGCGACTACCAACGAGGGTTTTTACCTACAACTCCAATTTCGACCGAAACCATCGAACTCAAGTTCATACAACATCCCATAATGAATATACACAATCACATGACGTTAATTACACCAAAACACTAATCAATTACATCCAAATCCGTGTTCATGCAATTACCTCCCCAAAACTTAACCCTAACTCTCATACTTGACCCAAATCGTGATGACTACACCATCCAACAATTAAAGAGGGGTTTAGAATTCATACCTTGAGATCTATTAACAAATTACACTTTATTCTCCGTCGTTTGCCTTCGAGAATCGCTTACACACACCGCTTAAATCCCCAAATTACCGAATTCACTTCCTTGGAAAATCAGCCAACTTCGACTGGTTTCTGCTCCTTACTGGAGCCTCCGATGCTCGATCCCTCCGGTCAGATTGAAGATCAATGAGTCGTGAAGCCGCTGTCCAAATTTCACGACGATCCGACGGTTAACGAAGGAGAACGAGCCGATCTCCCACGACTGCGCAATCCTGACGGGAATTTCGAAAAAACCCCAAATTCATTATAATCGATTTCAAAGCAAAACCCCAACAATACTCAGTCCTAGATGTGATTTACATCGAAAACCCAACCATAAACAATCTCGAAACATCAACAAATCAAAACCCTAACTTACGAAATCGATTAACAACGGGATTAGAAACCTTACCTTATGCGATCGGAACTCGAACTCTACGCCGCTTCTTCCGACTCCGATCTCTCTCTCCTTCTCAGCTGATCCCTCTCAGTTTCTCTCTCTCTCTCTCTCTCTCTCTCTCTCTCTCTCTTTCTTTCTCTCCAAGAAATCAATGTGAATAATGAGGTAAAGAGAGGGGATTAAGGTTTATATACTAATCGGGTCGGGCTTTTCTTTTAGCCTAAGTCTAACTAAATTAAGCCCACCACTAATCCTAACCCAATTTTTTTCCTAATTAGTAACAATTATAAACTACTAATTAAATTAAATAAATACGGAATTCGGATGTTACAACTCTCCCCCACTTACACGGATTTCGTCCCCGAAATCAATCGAAAACAATTCTGGATACTACTCCCGCATTTCAGCTTCTGGCTCCTAAATCCACTGGAACCCTTACGATGCTGCCATTCCACCTTCAGACTGGTGAACACGACTCTACATATCGGCCACATCGCGCTTCATTTCCGACCACTAGTAATCAGTCTTCCGATCCATATACATTACGTAACACACACTACCCAACCAAAAAGTGATGCATCGCAATGCCCATCATCTCCTTGACGCCCCGGAAGGCATCAAAATCAACGTCTTACACAACTTCGCTGCAAATCTCGAATGCCATTGTTGTTCTGCACCCCAAACACCTAATCCCGACAGTACTTGACCCTTGAAGCCTACGGGTGTAACCACCAGTGTAGGAAACACAACGTCAAGTAAGACTAGTCTGGATCACAACTCGACCTCCACAAATCCTATATACCTAACTTCCTCCAACTTCAAATACTCTACATCAACAACTTCGTACGAATGAGCATCCGTTCCCGCTTTCCTACATTAACATTCTAAAAACTAACACCATTCTATCAAGCGTCTGCCTATAGACCCGGTTCATCAAACCACCAATGTAGCTGGGCAGCAGCGAGGCCGGAAAGCCTCGCTAAGAACTCACATCCGGCATCTGACTCTGAACGCTGCCTTGTGGATGTCCCTCGTTCACCCCAGCTGGTGCTAACTCGACAAGAACCAAACTCGAAACCATGCCGCTTCCGAAAGCTGCTCAACAAGTCACCATTTTTAGGTAAGGGATACCTACTCTTGGCGATAACCCGATGAGTTTTTGCTAACCACTACCCACGCGATGACTCCTGTTCTTCATCTCCACGACCCTCAGATGGCGAACCCCGAAACTAGCTACTCAACGGGTAACCTTTCTCCCTGAAGGCTTAAGCAGCCCACTAGTTCTTAGATCTCAAGTGATGCTAAACGACTGGGGTCCCCGCAACTGATGCAAATCTGAGCATCAAGTCGAACCTAATCTCAACATGTCTACCGGTCGGAATCCCGATAGATCTCCCGAAAGCACGCCAAGGTTCACTGACTAACGATACTTCCTCTCGACTGATTGGTTAAGGCGTAAGCTAAATAAGCCGCGCAATCACGCGACAGGTACAGTCTCCTTATCGCGACCGAACAGAACGCCGTGTTGGTTTGCTCTCTTTCGCGTACAGACCAACTATCCCTCCCCCACTTGGGCCTTGGGTACGAACCAACTGGCCTCTTGGATCTTTTCGGTTATAAACTCTATAAACGACAAACAATGCTCTCTAAGCAGCCACCTAGAATAACCTCGATTTAGAGGATGCTAACCCATCCAAACGCAGCTCCAAGCTCCTCTTATCCTTATCTATTCTTCCAAGAAGAAATTAACAACTACCTTCAAAACCCATATTGGCGTAGGGAGCGTCCTCCGCTCCAGGTATTTAACACGTAGACAATCACCTGTCCTTCTTTCCCTTAGGCAGGGCATTTGGGAATGCTTCGACGTCAACATATCTGCGTCTTCGGTCCCGCCTCTGCTGCAGACCTTGGCCTCCAGATTCCTAACCGCTAGATCTGTCTCGATCTTCAAGTCTATCATCCGACAACATCTCTCTCCAACTAAAAAGTCCAACCTACCCACAACTACTGGAGTGTCTCTCCAACCTTAACATAAACATCTATCCTTGAGTCAGGGCTTACTATCTCTAGGTAAGACCCCCTCCCTCTATTGACCAACAAAAGTTATATCCAACAAGATATTCACCTAGAACCATGCCCTACGACATGCACTAACGTATTCTCAACCGTACTACTCTAGGATCATAGTCAACCGACTGAGTGTTCAACGAGCCCACTGCTCTCCACACTGACTTACAGGTCTACATTTTTAACTAACCTATAGCGCAATCCAACTCCAAACCAACTCTTTAGGCTAAACTCAACCCATAGTGAACCCAGATCACGCAACCAACCCTATCCAAAACCTCAGGATGCCTCAACATCCTGTCAAGAATCGAATCCGAACGAAAACTATGACTCGGCTTTTAGAAATCGGGACGTACGATTTTTTTAGCATTTAACATGTTTAGAGATCGAACAGTTTAACATGTTTACAATAGGCTTAAAAAAACATACCTAAATGAAAGTTTTAGATCAGCATCTTAGGATTCCAACGAATCAAGAATGGACTAAATCGGGCTTAAAACGTGTCTTGTGCAAATTTTTGAAAATGGTTGCGCTATTTTCGTCTAATACAGGAGCTTTTGGAAAACTCAAATTTTGGACACTTTAGCATAAAAATTACAGGTCGTTCGTGTGACAGTAAATCGTAGTAGACGTCTTAGGGTATTTAAAACATATCGTATGTATAAATCCGATAAACAAGCTATTAATTATGATTTTTACAAGCAACACAAAATTTTCAGAAAAATTTCCAGCAACTTATAACTATAAAATCATGTTTCTATATGTAAATTCGAAAGAAGACGTCCAACCAAACGAACAACTGAATAATAGAAACACTCAATAACCTTGATCAACAAAGCACATTAAGCATGAACGAATAGATCGAATGACACGAATGAAAACATACGGTGCCCGTACACGTATCAAATAAACGCAACGAAAATTTAGCAACTCTCACCAGTTAGGAATCCGTAACGAAGAAACAAGGAATCCGTACCGGTGCTCATAATCCACCGAGTGTAAATAAGCAGTCTAAACAACTCTCACCAGTTGAGTGCTCCTAAAGTCACCCTTCTAAACGTTTAACAAAGTAATTTAGGAACAGTACTACTTGAGGTCATTCCACTATCCACATCTAGAGTGTCCTACTACACTCTCCTTTAATCATAGCTAAAGCTCACGCAGTACTTAACAATAGTCATTAGTGCACATGAATCCTAACGACTAGATCACACCCCCACACATATAAGTGTATAACACATACGTTTAAACCTCAAACAGTCATTCTCATGCAGTATCATAAGCAACAAATAACCTCATCAAATTGTATTTACAGCTCAAGCATTCATCGGTCCCCTAACTGTCGTCAATCAAATTGAGATTCCCAAGATTTAATCAAATTCAAATCTACACCGGTGTTTATAGTAGTACTATTATTTGGGCCCGTACTGCTATAACCAACCGAAAATCGATAACCGGCTTGAGATCACTAGACAACAATCAAACAAGAACATGCCCAGTAACCCCTTACCGACCTCTCGAGGTGTTTACATTTGAGTTTGATACCATCCTAAATCAATCTCAATCCTATCGACTAAGTAGGTAGTCCACAAACATAAATTACCAACATACCCCAAGAAGGGTTGCCAAAAATCACAATTCAAACGTTAACACATAATCACTTTGATGGCACAAAATAAACAAATACAGATAGTGCTACTCACCCCCATCTTGAAGTTCCGTTGACAGTTCCGACCCTTGACCATTTTCTTTTTCCCAAAATCTCCTAGTTTAAGTCCAACCACACACACACCCGCAAGCGTGTGTGCTGATTCTCTTAAACCTAGGCTCTGATACCAAGTTGTAACATCCAATTTTCAAAAACGGGATTTTTTTTAAGGTTTTAAATAAAAAGAATTTAATAAATAAATTTATTAAATAGTAAATACGTTTTCACGGCCAACCGGCTCAATAAATGTCAACTAAAAATAAGTAACTAAAAATCCCATTTATTTCTTAAGATAAAACCCAAAACATAAGATGTCAAGGTGTCACCGGAACCGTCCTCCACCAAAAAATCAAGCTGGGGCCTTGCCCTTATCCACCTGAGCCAGATCCTGGAAAAAAAGGTAAACAACGAAAGGGTAAGCGAAAACGCTTAGTGAGCTAGCACTATACCTATTTCACACTGCCACGTGGGCACATATCACAACCGGTGCCATCACAATCACACATACCAATCACCTCATATCCACATCTTAACGGTTTCCCGCTCTTCGGACCGCCCCGCAGTCCGGCCTTAGTGGTTGCCCACTCTTCGAGTCGTCCCACGACCCGGCCTTAGCGATTACTCGCTCTTCGGATCGTCCCACGACCCGGCCTCAGTGGTTACCCACTCTTCGGATCGTCCCACGACCCGGCCTCAGTGGTTACCCACTCTTCGGATCGTCCCACGACCCGGCCTCATCAAGCACATCAACATACATATATATATGCAAGCTATAACATAACGCACGTAAAAACCCACTCACAAAAATAAAAGTGACTCAACCAAATAATAAGTCATTCTCATGAGAATATAAATTTCCGCTTGCTTAGGACACGGATCTGCCCCCCACAACTCATCAAGGGCATGTGGTTCCCTTCACACACAATCATGCATACATACACACGAAACAATATAAAACAAGTACAGTGTAACTCACTTGGACCGCAAAGATATCAAAAGCACGCAACTCGCACAGTCCCTCAAACCGACATCCTGTGTTTGTAAAAATTTACAACTAAAGTTAGGACCTTGAAACAACCCTAAAAGTTGCCTAAATAAGTTCCTAAGAAGTCCCATAAGCTACCTCGACCAAACGGTTTAAAACGGACTCAAAACGGAAGTCGCGGGTTGCGACTACCAACGAGGGTTTTTACCTACAACTCCAATTTCGACCGAAACCATCGAACTCAAGTTCATACAACATCCCATAATGAATATACACAATCACATGACGTTAATTACACCAAAACACTAATCAATTACATCCAAATCCGTGTTCATGCAATTACCTCCCCAAAACTTAACCCTAACTCTCATACTTGACCCAAATCGTGATGACTACACCATCCAACAATTAAAGAGGGGTTTAGAATTCATACCTTGAGATCTATTAACAAATTACACTTTATTCTCCGTCGTTTGCCTTCGAGAATCGCTTACACACACCGCTTAAATCCCCAAATTACCGAATTCACTTCCTTGGAAAATCAGCCAACTTCGACTGGTTTCTGCTCCTTACTGGAGCCTCCGATGCTCGATCCCTCCGGTCAGATTGAAGATCAATGAGTCGTGAAGCCGCTGTCCAAATTTCACGACGATCCGACGGTTAACGAAGGAGAACGAGCCGATCTCCCACGACTGCGCAATCCTGACGGGAATTTCGAAAAAACCCCAAATTCATTATAATCGATTTCAAAGCAAAACCCCAACAATACTCAGTCCTAGATGTGATTTACATCGAAAACCCAACCATAAACAATCTCGAAACATCAACAAATCAAAACCCTAACTTACGAAATCGATTAACAACGGGATTAGAAACCTTACCTTATGCGATCGGAACTCGAACTCTACGCCGCTTCTTCCGACTCCGATCTCTCTCTCCTTCTCAGCTGATCCCTCTCAGTTTCTCTCTTCTCTCTCTCTCTCTCTCTCTCTCTCTCTCTTTCTTTCTCTCCAAGAAATCAATGTGAATAATGAGGTAAAGAGAGGGGATTAAGGTTTATATACTAATCGGGTCGGGCTTTTTTTTAGCCTAAGTCTAACTAAATTAAGCCCACCACTAATCCTAACCCAATTTTTTTCCTAATTAGTAACAATTATAAACTACTAATTAAATTAAATAAATACGGAATTGGGATGTTACATAATTAAATTGATAATTTCTTGTTTTATATTTGATAATTGGTAATTTCTTGTGTATGTATAATGTTTGTATACACAATATAATTAAATTGATAATTTCTTGTTTTATATTGCGTAAACAAACATTATATATATACACACACATAATTACTGTTAGTCACGTCAAACCATTATAATAATATTTTGTTCAGTATCTGATTATTTAAAAATTTAAAAATATTACTTATAATAACACATTTATTTTTATTATTTTATTCAAATAGTAGAAGATGATATGCTTTTATTGTGTTAATATAGCTATAATTTTAATTTTAATCAATCAAATCATAATACTTTATTTTTTCGTTCAAAAAGATAATAATATTTTATCGTATTTTGTTTAGAACGAATAAAGTTAGATATGATTTTGTTTATTTAAATTAAATTGTATACGATATAATTTATTGTTTAATTTAAAAAATCAAATCATAAAATAATCTCTTATTTTATATATTTTGATATCAATATATATATATATATATGAATTTGTGAGTTTAAAAATATTATTTTTATTTTTTTACAAGAAAAAATAAAAAACTACAAAAATTACAATACTAGTCCTTAAACTAACGGAGTTAACGAAGAAGTTAGTTAGAGGGACCATGGCCAAAATAAAATGAAAACCACAAGGACCATATCCAAGAAAAACATACATTAGGGACCATGGTCAAAAAAATTACTAAAACACAGGGACCAAATCCACAATTTACTCTTATTTATGTGTAAAATATATATGACTACGAATAATTGTAAATTTTTTATTCTGTTTAATCATAAACCTCAGACTTTTATTATAAATAAAAAATTTTATTATCATTTCACGTTAAAAAATTACACACGTTGGCAATCCGGCCCCTAATACCCAACTTGTCTACAAGCGGGATCCCCCAAAACTTTCAAATTTTCAACAAATACAAACCAATCTAATCTCCACCGTCAAATCATCTACACATCCAAATCAACGGTCCACAATACCGATCCGCGCCAACCACATTCCAACCAATCAAAACACACCTCCACCTCATATATAAACAACCCCAACCCTAATTCCATTCTCACCAACAACTTTCCATTTTCCCCCAATCTCACAAACCAAAAAAAGCGCGCCAAATCCTCCCTCTCAAATCTCCATCTCCAACAATGGCACCGAAGGCAGCAGAGAAGAAACCGGCGGAGAAGAAGCCGGCGGCGGAGAAGGCACCGGCGGAGAAGAAGCCGAAGGCCGAGAAGAAGCTACCGAAGGACGCATCGGCCGCCGGAGCTGATAAGAAGAAGAAGAGGCACAAGAAGTCGGTGGAGACCTACAAGATCTACATCTTCAAAGTGTTGAAGCAGGTTCATCCTGACATCGGAATCTCGAGCAAGGCCATGGGGATCATGAACTCGTTTATCAATGATATCTTCGAGAAGCTTGCACAGGAGTCGTCGAGGCTCGCTAGGTATAACAAGAAGCCTACGATTACTTCCAGGGAGATCCAGACCGCTGTGAGGCTTGTTCTTCCTGGTGAGTTGGCTAAGCATGCCGTCTCTGAAGGTACTAAGGCTGTAACTAAGTTTACTAGTGCTTAAGGTGTTTTTTTTTGAGATTGTTTTGATGTTAACAGTTTCAGATATCAAATTAGTTTGTTTAAATGTTGATGTAATCTGTAAGAATTTCAGTGATATGAAATTGATATATCTGTTCTATAAGCTTTGATTTTGCTTTTATGGAGATTTTTATTTTCTGTTGATGTGATTGATTTGGATTTTGTTATGTGAATTTGGATCCATCTAGCATTGGAGTTTTGAAACTCAAATTTTTTGAAGAGCTTAACATAGACAAAAATCAGTGGTCTCTTGACTGAAATGAGTCTCAAAGTGAAGGACAGACATGTAAAATGAACCACTGAGGAATAGAATGAAAAAGCTAACCATGGTCAAAGAACAAAAATGTAATTTGCTCTTTTGTGCTAACAAGTCCATAAGAACAATTTATTATTTTATAAAATACAATTTATTAAATTTATACATTAATTGGTATAAGAATGTTAATTATAGCTATAAACTGTTATTGTTTTGTTTTTAAAAAGCAGAAACAATACCATTACTCACCCAGAAAATACACAAAAGGATAAATAAACAACAATATATGTGGAATAAAGATAATTTTAAGATTTAAGTAATTTATCTAGAAATAAAGCAAAGTATGTTGACCAAATTAAATTAATTTATACTTTGATAATGCTTCATGGTATAAACTATAAGTTATTATTAAAAAACTAACTTTTTTTTTATTATGATAATTAAAAAAATAATTATAATCTACTAAAATAACATTTTTATGGAACTCAAACAAAAGATGCTTTGCCTTTTTATAAATTAAAATCATCTTAGGTAAAACAACAAGAATATTATTTAAAATAGCTCATGGAATATTATTTACCAAGCAATGGTTTCCAAGAAGAAAAAGTATCAAGCTGATGAAATGCTGAAAGTAATGTACTAACAAAATATTTAATGTTGTGCAAGTATCTGTGTGACAATGTTTGTTTACAGGAAAAGAATATGATTTTATTCCATACTGATAAAAAATGAGTTATTTGCCTACCATAAGTGAAAAAACACCTTTTAACTATTTGCTATCTTGCAAAATAAGGAAAAGAAGAGTGACAACCAATAAAAGTTGATCTATTTGGCTTTAATATGTTCGGTCATAGCCCATAAGCGACTTTACATATGAGCTCCAAGGTGTGTTGAAGCTTAGCCGGTCTTTCCAAAATCGAGAGAAGAGACATTATTAACAACTTTTCATTTCGGACCCCAAGTCGTAACGTCAAATCACTTGTAATATTTATGTTGTACTAGCATCTTGCAAAATGAATTGCAAGTAGCTCCCCTTATAGCCTAAGAGTTATGCGTCACAATTACATATATTTTCAACATTTAAATTTGGATCTACTAGCTGTTGATATGTATAACTTGAGAAGCTTTTATAGCATCAACTACTAGTTATGGATTGTTGAGAACTACTTCCACCATTTTTGTCTAATTTGTACAAATGAATTTTTAAATCCTTCAAGGCAACATTTCTAGTGGTTGGATTTCACAACCACATTGTCGATATATACTTTTGCTAAATCATCCATCGTGTTGGAAAAATTATGTTCTTGGTGAGTTATCGAGTTGGTCGAACGTAGTTCACGCTTAAAAAACATTGTTAATGATATATAATTGTTACATTTTAACATGAATACCCATTGATCGAGATGGACCAAACTAGTGTATACAGTGACACACATGCCCTGCTCCATACCTCTGTTCATAGTGTAAAAAGATTGGAGTCGCCACAAGTGTCACCGCATCATTTTATTATGTGCAACCATATGTATTTTAAAACTACAATGATAACCTAAGTTCCCAATGGTAGAGTTTGTTTGCATGACTTTTTTTTCCATCTCAGGTGCAAGTTTTGTTATTTTCTGATTTTTTTTGCGATAAAGAAATGACTACAAATACAGTCACAAGTTGCTAAAAAATTTGTGAGAAAGTTCCATACTTATATCGCTTATAGTTAAATGATGCAAACACTTAAAAAATTCCTAGCTTTACCTTTATCATCGGAATTAAGATTAAGATTTCCTTCCCATAGATTGGACAAACCAAAAGAGTTGTAATATATTATTTATAATTTTGTTTAATGTGATCATAAATCATAATAAAATATTAAGATTAAGATTCGTTTCCCATAGATTGGAATTGTACAAACTTAAAGAGTTGTAACATATGATTTATAATCTTTTGAAGTATTTGAGTTGGTTACGGCAACACGAGCTTCTTGGAACCTCGTTTTCTTGCACTCCAAACTGAAAAGGTCCATGGGTGGCATAGCCGAAATATATGAAAAATTCGAAGGGTATTTCGGGAACCTTAAATTCTCACCTACCCCACCAAAAACGACACACACCTCTGCTTTTACTTATTCCAGAGCCACCACCAACTATATTTATTACCTGGAAATAGTAATCATTAGTATGTTACTCGAAGCATAAAACTAGTAGAAATCTGATTTATGATATAATACAATACATGTACCATGAAGAACTCTTTAAATTAAACAAATTCAAATTAGAAATACATAAATCTCTAAAATTAAATTACTATTTTCCAATTACAAACACTTTGAAAGTTACATAAAATTAATACAATATTTGGTATCAAAGCATTAGTACCCTAGTATCCCGTAACATCATTAGGAGGGACAGTGGATGATATCTCTGTCTACTCGGGTTCGATTTTTAGGGTGAGCATGTGGCGATACGCTGACTATAGGTTGACTTTCGGGTCGGTCCATGATCGCCGAGGATTAGTCGGTGCCCGAATGGATCACGAATAGAGATGGCCAAATACCGGTCCCGGGCCGGTCCTAACCGGTCCTTAATCGGTCCGGTCCTAAACAGTAACACACTGGGACCGGTTAAGGAGTAACCGGTTACGGTTCGGTCCTATGATTCGAAGGTGAGGACTGGTTAGGCTACTTCAGATAACCGGTTAACCTTAACCGGTTAGAACCGGTTAAGGGACCGGTTATGGATCAGGACCGGTTTTTTTTTTTTTTTTTTTTTTACAACTATATAAACTTGCAAAAGAAAGGTCACGTTCGTTACTTTAAAAATACGTTTTATTATTCTTCGAAAATATAAGCTAAGTACATTAATTATATATAAAATAAAATACATCGTTTAACGAGAGAGAGTTGAGAGAGTAGAACTTGCAAAAACGAATACGAATTATAACGAGAACTTTGCGTTTTTTGCGTTTTTCGTAAGTTTGTAAGTTGGTATTCATCCCAACCCCACACCACTTATTTATATGGCAAATGGGGTCAAAAGGAGCCAAAAAACGGTCATCTATGCTGAAAATCGAAGCCAACGTCTATATTAACGTCTATATTAACGGTAATAATTTTTGAATGCATCGGTTCGGTCCTTAACCGGTCCCGGTCCGGTCCTTAACCGGTCCCGGTCCGGTCCTAACCGGTCCTGTGAAAAACGCCAAAAATCGTAACCGATGGTGTGGACCGGTTGACGGACCGGTCCTTAATCGGTCCGGTCCTAACCGGTTACGGCTCGGTCAAGTCCCCAGTTAACCGGCCGGTCCGGTCCGGTCCGGTCCTTTTTGGCCATCTCTAATCACGAATACCCCGTTGACTTCGTATCAAAATGTATGCTTGAGTTAACTAGCATTCAAAAAAATTTTACACTATTTGGTATTTACTATCTACATCATTTAGATATAAAAATTGCATACCTTATTAAAATGATCTATTGCAAAATAGAAACAATGTTTATAGCATCTCCAACATGTTTTCTAATTTTTTTAAAATAGAGAATCAAAAATCAAAATGTCTAAAATAAATTATATTCACTTCCAACAAATTCTTTATTTTAAAGATTTCATCATCAATTATACTATTTAAATATTCAATAATTTTATAATTCCAACAAACTTTTTATTTCTTTTATTATTTAAAATGATGTTAATTTAATTATTATTGGTGGAATGAATAAAAAAATAATTTCTCTCTCCTTTTAATAGAGTTTTAGAGAATTCTTTATATTGAAAGTTTCTCTATGATTCTCAATTTTAGAGAACAAAATAAAGAAACTCTTGGAACATTTAGGCTGTGCGTAACGGCACCTTGGGTTCGGCAGGTTGGAAGCCGCCGGCTTGGCGGGCTCAGCGGCCTGCCGTACGCCGACAGCGGCTTGAGCGGGCTGGGGAAGGGTGCAGGTTGGTGAAGCCGTGCTTGGTGCGAGAAGCCGATGTTTGTTGTGTGTGTGGTTTTTGAGAGGGTTGGGAGGATTGGGTAATAATTAGAGTGGGTTCTAGAGGGTTAATGAGAGAGTTGGAAGAAAGCTGATATGACAACTGATGTTGCAGTGGGATTGAGAGGGCTGGATGGGTTGGGTACTGATAGCCTTATAGAGAACAAAAAGATAATTTTATCTATTTTGGAGAAGCTATTGAAGATGCTCTTAGTGAAAGAAATGAAAATAGCCCTTAGGGGATAATATAAAGGTTAATGAACTCTCTAAATATTGCTTAATTTTCATTGCAAAACAAGAATGCCATATATAAAAAAGTCTAAAAAAGCATAGCTATGACATTTCCATGTAACTAACTAACAAATTTACTCTTAATAATAGAAAGAGAAAATAAGTTTATTGTTTTTATAAGAGATTCTCCAACCACAAATGTAATTTCTTAAATTTGTCATTTCTTTTTCTCCAACATGCGTCGAAGAGATTTTTTTTTTGTTGGTGCAGGTAATTGCACTTCAAAAATGCAGGATGAAAGGTAAAAACATGACAGATCTAAGACGCACCCGTTTTAGAGTATGGTTTGAATTAGGAGTTCTTTTTAGTATTTCAAGACTTGCAAAATAGTGTTTATGGTGTTTTCTTTGATGTTATCCTTGGAGATGCTCTAAAAACAACTTCAATCACGTAGCAAAATCACCAAATATTTTGGTGAGCTCCAACTATATAGCAAAATCACCAAATATGCCTATGATGGACTCCAATCATAGGGTATATCATCAAAAGATTTGTAAGAAAAACTTTAAAAGGAATACACCATATTTGATTGGATATTATTCACCCACCAAAAGTCACATGGCTCATAGATTTTCATTTTTTAAGAATTTTTTAAATCTCCTACCCATACAAAGCAAATGCTATTTTATATGTATCCACTAAACTCATTGTTTTCTTGAAATATGATTGAAGATGAATTTCTTCATAAACCTTGGGAAAAATTAAAAAATGTCCATTTTAACTTTCAAAAACAATTTTTGATCAATTGAAAATGGGGGTTACCATATTTAACTTGATTTACAATTAAACAATTTATTTTATGCATTTATTAAATCTGCTATTTTGTCCATTTCTTGGCCACCACCTACATATACACACTCAAACCCACCCTTAAACCTTGCATCACACCTTCCAAGCCAATACCAAATCAAAAGCTAGCAATAGCAAATTAGCAATGGCAATGTCAGCCAATACTACCCCTCACACCCTCCTTCTCAAAAACCCTAACATCTTCAAACCCTCACCCACCCCCACCACCAACCACCACCTCCCAATCTCACGCGCCACCACCACCACCACCTCCATCAAATGCTCCTACTCCGCCACCACCGCCGTCGCCCCACCCACCTCCGCCTCCGCCCAAGATCGCGTCTTCAACTTCGCCGCCGGTCCCGCCACCCTGCCGGAAAACGTCCTGCTGAAGGCCCAATCGGAGCTCTACAACTGGCGTGGGGCCGGGATGAGCGTGATGGAGATGAGCCACCGTGGGAAGGAATTCCTCTCCATCATCCAAAAAGCGGAATCAGATCTGAGGAAATTACTCGACATCTCCGACGACTACGCCGTCCTCTTCCTCCAGGGCGGCGCCACCACCCAGTTCGCCGGGATCCCGCTAAACATCTGCCGACCCGACGACGCGGTGGACTTCATCGTCACCGGGTCGTGGGGCGACAAGGCGTTTAAGGAATCATCAAAGTACTGCAAGCCCAAGGTGATCTGGTCGGGTAAACCCGACAAGTACACCGCAATCCCGGCGTTCGAGGCTCTGGATCAGAGCCCGAACGCCAGGTATTTGCACATATGTGCAAATGAAACCATCCATGGAGTCGAATTCAAAGACTACCCGATTCCGAAGAATAAAGATTCGCTTCTGGTGGCCGATATGTCCTCGAACTTCTGTTCGAAACCCGTGGACGTTTCGAGGTTCGGGATCATCTACGCGGGAGCGCAGAAGAACGTGGGCCCGTCCGGGGTCACGATCGTGATCGTTAGGAAGGATTTGATCGGGAATGCTCAGGAGATCACACCGGTGATGCTGGATTACAAGATCCACGCCGATAACGATTCGTTGTACAACACGCCGCCGTGTTACGGGATTTACATGTGTGGGTTGGTGTTTGAGGATCTATTGGCACAGGGGGGTTTGGTGGAGGTTGAGAAGAAGAATGTGAAGAAGGCACAGGTTCTGTATGACGCGATTGATGGGAGTAACGGGTTTTACCGGTGTCCGGTTGAGAGGTCGGTGAGGTCATTGATGAACGTGCCGTTTACGCTCGAGAAGTCGGAGCTGGAGGCGGAGTTTGTGAAGGAGGCGGCGAAGGAGAAGATGGTGCAGCTGAAGGGGCATCGGTCGGTTGGCGGGATGCGGGCTTCGATATACAATGCTATGCCTTTGGCTGGGGTGGAGAAGCTGGTTGCTTTCATGAAGGATTTCCAAGCAAAGCATGGGTAGAATTGAATTGGGTGTTTGTTTTTTGTAGCATTTTGTTGTTGCTTGCTTGCTCTGTTTTTGATCTTGCTTGTTATGTTATATTGTTGTGTCTTGTTTCTGGATCTCTTATTGCCTATAGTCCTTTGGAGGAAAAGGGAAAGATGAATTGGATTTCAACATATCAATGTTTAGGTAGTTTTCTGGAATATGAATATTTCAAATGAAATGGTGGCATTTGTGTTCTTTACCCATCAATTGTCAATCTGGTTTTAATAAAGTGTTCTTTTTTAACTTTATGGGCATTTGGTAGGCTGTATTAAGCAAAAACTTGTACATGTTTGGTGCAATTAGATTGGATGTCTTTATTTCAGCAAATGAAGTACCAAAATATGAATGAACTCTCTGCCTCAAAGCTAGTTACAAAGATGCTTATTTATACTAGATAAGAGGCCGTTTTGAAACGCTTATCAAGTAAGTGCTTACATGTCACTTACCTTACCAGTTAAGTATGTCAAGGACCAGGAATCATACCCGGTAAGTCAGGGAGAATACTCTTACAATTCCTACTCAGTAAGTCAAAGAGAAGATCAAAAGACTCTTATCATGTCAGCGCTTACCAAGTAAACCATGCTTACCAACAATCCACCTTGTGGTCAAGTGAGGGTGGCGACTTTTTGCCTCAAAAACTTACCTGAAAAGTGATTAATAGAAACCCCCAAGACTCCTAATTTCATGCCAGTACTAACAAGTAGCAACTAGCTATAAAGACTAGGACTTGATAATGGAAGAGAAATAAAGACTCATTCAACTAACTCACTAGCAACAAATCTGTATTACACAAAATAGAAGACTTTAGTTTTTACCTCTACCCCGAGTAGTAGAAATGTCTCCGTGAAGACTCTCGGGTTCTCGGCTTTGTAAAACTGGTTCTTTTGGACAAGATACATGAGCAATGCATAATCATACAAGCAAGATATTTTTCTCAATGGATAGTAGATCTGCCTGTGTCTTGCCTCAAATGGCTATATAAGCAAAGAAAGGGTATTCAACTTTATTCATTGTTACTCAAGTGATGAGTTATTTGTGGCAGTGTCATGGGTTAACAAAAGAACTCAACATTATTATACAACCATGTTTTCTTCACAGCCTAAGTGCAGAAGTGAGCATGGCAAGAATCAGAAATACCTAGAAAGGCTGATCTAGTCTTCAAGTTCAATGATTTTCACAACAGAATCATCGCCAACCTTTTGGCAAACGACAACACGGTCATGTGACTTAACGATGCCGCTAGCTTTTCCATGGTCCAATGCAATCTTTAAGATCGACTCATTTGTTGCACTTATTGTGTCAGCCTGCCCCCCAAACAAACAATATAAACAAAATAAGAAATCATGTGACAATTATGTACCCATCTAATTGGAGAACATGTTGGACTACACCGACTGCTGGCATGATACGACAAACTAACTAAATTGTCTATACAAAGACTATAGACTATGTTTGGTAAAGTAGCTAATAGATTAGTTGTTGACTATTTAAAATGAACTAAAAAGACATGTTGAAAAAATCAACCCGAAGATATAAGTGGTATGAATGAAAAAAAAAGTGGACAAACCTCATGACTAATTAGAAGTTAGAACGCTATTTGAAGTAGCTTTTCAAAAAAGCTAATTTATAGCTAAACAAAGCTTTTTCTGTAAGCTCGAAAAATAAGTTAGCTTATGGTCACCAAACATGGCCAAAAACTCAAAAAAGCTGCGGGAGACTAATTTGTCCTACAATGCCATAGAGATGGAATAATGCAAATATTCAATATTTTAATTTTCTCAAGTGCAAAATGCCTATGCATATCAAGTGAATTGTGCATATGACATGATGGTGGCATGGAATTAAAAGGGTTTGGAAAAGCAGGAAGAAACTCACAGAATGTCTAGGATCCGCAAGCATTGGAAAGAGGCCCCTAACGATAAGAGATTGTCTTGCCTGCATAAAACATCATTGTATCGTAAAGTAAGAATGGTAACAAACCCATAAAACTACTTTTTACATTTCCAACACACTGGTTTGATCCTAAAGATTTTATTCAAGAATGCCTTTTTTCATAAATCAGGATGCCAATATATCCAAATAAAAACTGAATCGGGCAAGAAGTAGGAACTTTGTAGAAGAAGGAATATGAAGAACTTTCAATGTGGCTCCGGCCATTTTTTTGTTGTCCACAAAAATTGCAGAAATTAGTTGCTTCCGAGGGTAAATAATAACCAAGTCCATAAGCACTGATGATCCTTCTCCAAATTGCATTAGTGTTTGTCCACTATTAGTTAGCAAAACTAAAAAAGGCTCACAGTTGTGTTGATATTTTGTCATGTGCGTAGAACAAACATGACTTTGTTACTTGTAACATTTTCTCTCGTGCTTTTTGTTGGTTTGATGCAGAAGCACGAGGCCAAACAGAAAATACAGGAAATATACGAGCTTGATTGAGTAATAGTCGCAATAAACCAAAGGTAAAGCATCGAGCTCAATGGATACCTCAAAAGCACCGGTGAACGTCCATTGCAGTTGATTTGTTTTCAACCGAGGGATCACAACAGAAATCACAGGCATCGTGGGCCTATATTTTGCAATCAACCTACAATATCATGTAGTAGCTTTAGAGCCGAATGGTGTATATGCTAGGAAGAAAAGTCAAAAAAACATGAAAAGTTGAACCAACGGTCGTCAACTTTTTCTTATTTCGTAACTATTTTAACCGATAGAAAAACCTATATGTCATTGATTGATTTTGGTGCAACACTTCAAAAAAAATCAAGAATAAGAGTATAACCTGACATCTATATCATTTATCAATTAAATGATCAAAATGAGCAAGATATAGAAAGAAAAACGTCAATTTACAGTAACCTGCATCTCCAATTAAATCCATCGTTAATTTCTAAAATTTAGAGAAGTAAACATAAATGGGGTGGTGGCGCAGTTGGCTAGCGCGTAGGTCTCATAGCTAAAGAGTGATCCTGAGGTCGAGAGTTCGAGCCTCTCTCACCCCATAATTATTTTTTTCCTATTATTTCTTTTTAGGGAAAATTACATATTTGGTCCCTGTGATTTACTCTTTATTGCACTGTCAGTCCCTCTTTCAAACTAATTATATTTGTTCCCTGTGGTTTACATTT
>CM058043.1:82700980-82785576 GCA_030169165.1 Centaurea solstitialis
TTCACATATACATCTTCAGAGTTTTCTTACATGAATGCTTTGAGTAATATGTTATAGTATTCTTGATTATTGAATTGTATAATTACAAAAAATTATATTTTCCCTTTAGATTTTTTGTAACTTTAATCCCCTTGTCCCACATAAACAACAACACGTCCCATTTTCAGACATGTTTGTCTTTTTGGTAAAATAACAATATAACTTAAGAGTTGTTTGGTTGGTTTTCCATAAAGTCTTGTTTGAATAAAGTTTTCTGTATGGATTAATATATCTGTATAAATTGAGAAGATTTTTGTTTGGGAGTGTTTTTCGTAGATGGAAAGAACGTGTTAAATTTGAAGGGACAAGTTTGGGAAAAACTTGGCTTTTTGCATAAAGTTCCCCCCTAGAAGGTTATTGAATAAGCATAGTCATGTATAGCTCACCGAATAAGCTAAAACTCATTATGCTGCTAATAAACAAATCCTTAGGAAATGTAGATTGCACATTCGTATAATATTTCATAGACGAAGGATCGTGTTAGAAAGGAAGTTAACACGAGAAGCATAAGAAGAGGTTTGGACCTTTGATCGCTTTCCATCTCATGCACATCCATAGAAGGAATTAATCTGATATATCTCATTAGTGTTGATTTTTAAATAGAATTGATCGAACCATGGAGATTTCATCTTACCCTTCTCTCCATAACTTTCCTTCTTATTGAAACATAGCCTGCCACATTTAATTTATTAAGATTTGGAATATTTGCATCCCGCCGCGGGTACTCAACTAGTAAGGATATAAAGTGTAATCAGAAGAGATTGGATTTTTAAATTGAGTATCACGGGTTTTAAGATAATACTCCAGTAATCTTGAAAATTAGTAGACAAATTCTCTTTATAGATAAAGAAGATATGCATAATGATAACGAAACGAAAATTAAAAACCAACATAGTTTAATTAATTTCTAACAAATATCGTCAAACAGAAGGAACCGTCGTCAGAGAATATCATACGGGGTTCGTTTGAATCTAAAGAGGGAAACCCAGGGCGGCCAAAAAATCGGAGTTTTTACCACCCACCGATCTAAGGGGTTTTACCTTAATCGGAGAAGACAACCGGAGTAACAGGAGAAGAAAACCGATCAAAAGGGATTTACCTTAATCGGATAAGACAACCGGAGAGAACACCAGCAGACAACCGTCGATTGAACCAGAGAATCCCACGTGCAAATCACAAAACAAAACCTAACTCCTATCTTTTATAGTTATATTAAAATTATAATAAAGAAATCCTTTCCTTTTTTTTTATAAATTTCCATAATCGTTTTACTTTTATTGAATTTGGAAATTTTTATAAAACTTTAAATAATTAAAGAACTTTTCTTTATTATAAAATTTCCATAATCAAACGTTTTTGTTTTATTATTATTGAATTTTATAAATCAAACAAAGTTATAATTTTTGTTCTTTTAAAGCAAGATTTCTTTATAATTTTGTTATATTAAATTATTATTAACTATAAACCAAATTAATTTAAACGAGGATAGAATAATAACGAAGATAACAACAAACTCGATGAAATTAATATTAAAAACCTAATATGATAATCTTATATATTTAAGAAAATATAATAAATTTAAAAAATTACTTTATTTTAATTTGCATGGATAAGATGGATATCCCCGTAATATTTGTGTTAAGAAAATTATTAACTATAAATCAAATTAATTAAAAAAGGAAATCATAATCTTGAATTTGGAATGTTGTGTTGAGTAAGGAAGGAGGATCAGAAAACGTTAGTTATAAAAAATTGTGATAAGAAAACTTATTATTAATTATAAATCAAATTAATTTAAAAGGAATTATAATCTTGAATTTGGAATGTTATGGTGAGTAAGGAAGGAGGATCAGAAAATGTAATTATAATCTTCAATTTGGAATGTTATGGTGAGTAAGGAAGGAGGATCAGAAAATGTTAATTATAAAAAAATGAATGCGTCAAAAAAGAATCAAATCTTACCATTAGGTTGCATGAAGAGTTATTTTTATAAAAGCATCTCCCAGTATATATATACTATATACATAATGTACGAAAATCCGGAGGCCCTCCAAAATCGGAGGCCCCGTGCGGTCGCACCACCGGCACACCCCCAGGGCCGCCCAAGGCACTCTGAGGCGCGAGGAGATAACTAGAACGCCTCCGACCAATGAGGCTCCGGCGTGTACATCCTCTGAGGCGGCGATTCAATAGATTCATGTACAATCAGTATCTATTAAAAGGGTTTTTAGTGGGCTTTATATTTTGGGTTCTGGGCTTGTTTTATATTTCAAAAAAAACCAAACTTGATTAAATACACTTATCTATACTATATTTATAAAGAGAATAACACCCCAAAACAGTTTTCCAGTCAAGAAAACTGATGTCTCAACATTTTCACATCATAAGTAGATTGTACAACTCTGTACTGCATGATCCTGGTCTGTTAAACCCACGTCCTCCTCCCCATTTTTCAATATAATTTTCATTAACTTTACTAAACTTTAAGCACAATGTACAACCTAAGATGCATCTAACCGGAAACTGACCCTCTATTTCTCCAACCCACGTCTTCTCTCCCACGTTCGTACTCCCCGTCTTCTCTCCCAACTCCATATTTGAGTTCTCACTTTCTCTTTGCTCACAAAAATTGAGGATCGAAAGAGGCTTCGAAGGTTTGATTTATCAGTTGTGTGTTTGTTTATCGTTTTTAGGCAAAAATCTAGGGTTTATATGTTGAATCTTGGTTTGATAGATAACCAGCAGTTGACGAAAGGAAAAGGATTCTGCAACTTCGATCACTATTTTCAGGAATTTCATTTTCTCGACGCTATCCTTCTCTCTGTTCATCTATCGAAATCAGGTAAATTTGTTGGTATTTTTTATTGATTCACATCGATATTTGTTAAAAACAAGTCTTGTATCTTCCACTTGTTACTACTTTTGCCTAATTTAACTTTGTCATATTTGTTGATGTGAAAACTAGGTCTGATTGGATGCGACTTTGGTGCTAAAGTTCATGTTGTGCTTCATATTGTAGTTTTTTTTGTTCTTCCACTTCATTTTGAGATATCTATTTCTTTTATTTATGACTAGAAATTGTCCGTGCGCGATGCCGCACAAAGCATTTAAAATTCTATAACGAAGATGGATAATTGATCATTATTTTTTGACCCATGTGAAAAATAACATTTAAGATTTTTTTTAACATATTTTTGTTCATATATGATTATTTATCTTAATATGATAAAGATTTAAAATGACACATGAAAAAATAGAGGATTAATAGTAAACTAAATGACTAATCATAAGGGTATTAACTGTAACTTCCAAATTTATAAACAGTTTAACATTTAATGTAAAAATATATGAACAAATTAATTCATATGTATTTTTAATATTTAATAATATGATTAAAATCTAAAAATATTCGATATTAGACTCATTTTGAAGATATTTTCGAGACGATTATAATGGTATAATTTGTTATAAATATAAATAAAAATTTTAATACATTTTACGCAATTTACATTATTTATGTTAATAAAATAAGGGTGTAAAATGAAAAATGAAAAAGTGAGGGGGTAAAAGTAATTTAATTAAGTAACTATAGGGATATAGAGTGTAAGTTATCAACTGAAATATGAATTGAAATTGAAGACGTGGGTGAGAGGAGTTTCTAATTGATGCATTACATAGTTGTACTAAGGGTATTAAGAGTTGTAATATTGATGAAAAACAGTTTTGCTTAAAAAACTGATTAAGAATCTTATATATATATAGTATAGATATTGCAAGACATATGGTGAAATTACATTTTTTTTCTTTCTTTCCTTTTGGAGGTTTTCTAATGACTCTCAAGGGGCTTCTGGGTGGAATGCTTGAAGGCAGCTGCCCACAAATATGAGTAAATTAATTTCTAAGATAAAGGTTAGTTCATTTATGTTTTTTTATCACTATGTAATTTTCTGTAATTCTGTAATTCTTTTTCATCTTATTCTATCTCAATTTCTGTCTAATTGTGATTTGAACTCGCCTGCATTACTTTGTTCTATTCTTTCATATATAAATTAAATAAGTTGATTGGCTTGGAGGTTATATTCAATTAGGAGCAGATCATACGTAATAATTTAATATGCAATGCAAGTGTTCGATGAAATGCCTCCATGATGGATCACATGAAATGGTGAATTATAGCATTTTCGACCAAAAATTCTCGTGTAGTTCGAAATGATATGATTTTTTAACACCATATATGATTTGTTGTAGTTTTCTTGGATTTCTTGAAGTTTTTTGGGTAAATCTTGAAAAAAAAAGATTTGGGTGTGTGAAAATACCTTACTTTCATCTGGATTTCCAAAGATTTTTGAGGAAAAATCCAAAAAGAGTTAAAGATCCAATCAAACCAATGTAGAGGGTTAGTTTTAGAAAGCTTTAATATTTCTCAACAGAAACCCTTTTGGAATTGATGGTTAGATCACCAAGAATGGTAGGAGGGAATGGTTTGTTCTTCCCAATATATACTTGGATTTGCATCAATTGTTGCTTTTATGTATTTATCAATTATTGCTTTTATTTATTGACCAATAAAGGAATGATTCTCAAGATATTTTAGTTAGGTTAAACGAGATGCCGATACTTATTGTAACACCCTAAAAACCTTAAGTGTTTAAATCGTTACCTTTATTTGTTGTTGTGGTTGATGTATTTTTATTATTTAGGAAGTGTTGTGGGCTTCAGTTTAGGAGTGGGCTTAGCCTAAAAGAGAGGCCCGGCCCGGGTTTATAAATACCCCCAATTCTCCTAATTAGTCCTCATAATCTCATTCTTTTGCTTGGAGAGAAAGAAAGAGAGAGAGAGAGAGAGAGAGAGAGAGAGAGAAACCGAAAGAGAGAGAGAAAAAAGGGAGATCGATTTAGAAGAGGTTGATCGAGGGTTGGATTCGAGTTCCGATCGCATAAGGTAAGGTTTCTAATCCCGTTGTTAATCGATTTCGTAAGTTAGGGTTTTGATTTGTTGATGTTTCGAGATTTTTTATGGTTGGGTTTTCGATGTAAATCGAATCTAGGACTAAGTATTGTTGGGGTTTTGCTTTGAAATCGATTATAATGAGTTTGGGGTTAAATTTTGAAATTGCTGTCAGGATTGCGCAGCCGTGGGAGATCGGCTCGTTCTCCCTCGTTAACCGTCGGATCGTCGTGAAATTTGGACAGCGGCTTCACGACTCATTGTTCTTCAATCTGGTCCGAGGGATCGAGCATCGGAGGCTCCAGTAAGGAGCAGCAACCAGCCGAAGTTGGCTGTTTTCAAGAAAAAGCGAATTCGGTAATTTGGATTATTAAGCGGTGTATGTGATTCTCAAAGGCAAACGACGGAGAATCAAGTGTGGTTGTTAATTGATCGCAAGGTAAGAATCTTAAGCATGTTGTTGGTTTAATTGAAGTGATTATCGAGCAATCGATAGGCTAGGGTTTAATGTTGTTTTTGAACCGTTAATTCGTTGCTAAAAGTCGTTTAATGTTGGTTTTTGGTATTGGAATGGATAGGGATGTTATAGGATAGCAATGTGTGAATTTTAGGGGCAATTGGTTTGAGACCCTTGTTTCGGTATTGAGTCTTCGTATTGATTTGATAGTAAGTAATGTGCTTTACGATTGAATTATTTAAGTAAGTTAACTTGCTATCGGGAGGATACCGAGGAGTACCCTAAGCTGCTATAAGGTGAGTTACACTGTGCTTGTTTTATATTGTTTCGTGTGTATGTATGCATGATTGTGTGTGAAGGGAACCACATGCCCTTTGATGAGTTGTGGGGGCAGATCCGTGTCCTAAGCAAGCGGAAATTTATATTCTCATGAGAATGGTTTATTATTTGGTTGAGTCACTTTTATATTTGTGACTGAGTTTTACGTGCCTTATATTGTGACGTATGTGTATGTTGATGTGATTTGATGGTCGGGTCGTGGGACGATCCGAAGAGTGGGTAACCACTAGGGCCGGGTCGTGGGACGATCCGAAGAGTGGGTAACCACTAGGGCCGGGTCGTGGGACGATCCGAAGAGTGGGTAACCACTAAGGCCGGATTGCGGGACGATCCGAAGAGCGGGAAACCGTTAAGATTGGATATGATGTGATTGGATTGTGATGGCACCGGTTGTGGTATGTGCCCGCGTGGCAGTATGAAATAGGCATAATGCTAGCTCACTAAGCATTTTCGCTTACCCTTTCGTTGTTTACCTTTTTTCAGGTTCTGGTTTAGAAGTAGATAAGGGCAAGGCCCCAGCTTGATTTTCCTGTGGATGCCGGTTCTAGCGACACCTTGGCATTTATTTGTGGGTTTTTATTTTATAATTAAATGGGATTTTTAGTTACTTATTTTTAGTTGGCATTTATTGAGCCGGTTCGCCGTGAAAACGTATTTATTTCGTAATTTATTTATTTATTAAATTCTTTTTTATTTAAAACCTTTAGAAAAATCCCGTTTTTGAAAATTGGATGTTACAACTTGGTATCAGAGCCTAGGTTTAAGAGAATCAGCACACACGCTTGCGGGTGTGTGTGTGGTTGGACTTAAACTAGGAGACTTTGGGAAAAAGAAAATGGTCAAGGGTCGGAACTGTCAACGGAACTTCAAGGTGGGGGTGAGTAGCACTATCTGTATTTGTTTATTTTGTGCCATCAAAGTGATTATGTGTTAACGTTTGAGTTGTGATTTTTGGCAACTCCTCTTGGAGTATGTTGGTAATTTATGTTTGTGGACTACCTACTTAGTCGATAGGATTGAGATTGATTTAGGATGGTATCAACCTCAAATGTAAACACCTCGAGAAGTCGGTAAGGGGTTACTAGGCATGTTCTTGTTTGATTGTTGTCTAGTGATCTCAAGCCGGTTATCGATTTTCGGTTGGTTATAGCAGTACGGGCCCAAATAATAGTACTACTATAAACACCGGTGTAGATTTGAATTTGATTAAATCTTGGGAATCTCAATTTGATTGACGACAGTTAGGGAACCGATGAATGCTTGAGCTGTAAATACAACTGGATGAGGTTATTTGTTGCTTATGATACTGCATGAGAATGACTATATGAGGTTTACACATATGTGTTATGCACTTATATGTGTGGGGGCGTGATCTAGTCGTTAGGATTGCATGTGCACTAATGACTAGTGTTAAGTACTGCGTGAGCTTTAGCTATGATTAAAGGAGGGTGTGGTAGGACACTCTAGATGTGGATAGTGGAATGACCTCAAGTAGTACTGTTCCTAAATTACTTTGTTAAACATTTAGAAGGGTGACTTTAGGAGCACTCAACTGGTGAGAGTTGTTTAGACTGCTTATTTACACTCGGTGGATTATGAGCACCGGTACGGATTCCTTGTTTCTTCGTTACGTATATTCGTCTGCTAAAATTTCCGTTGCGTTTATTTGATACGTGTACGGACTCCTTATGTTTTCATTCCTGTCATTCGATCTATTCGTTCGTGCTTAATGCGATTTTGTTGGTCAAGGTTATTGTGTGTTCCCATTAATTCAGTTGTTCGTTTGGTTGGACATCTTCTTTCGAATTTACATATAGAAACATGATTTTATAGTTATAGCTGCTGGAAATTTTTCTGAAAATTTTGTGTTGCTTGTAAAAATCATAACTAATCGCTCGTTTATCGGATTACTTCATACGATATATGTTTAGAAACCCCCAGCAGTGTACTACAAATTATTGTTGCACGAACAACCAGTAATTTTTATGTTAAAGTGTCCAAAATCTGAGTTTTCCGAAACAGCTCCTGTTTTAGACGAAAATAGCGCAACCGTTTTAAAAAATTCGCACAAGAATCGTTTTAATCCCGATTCAGTCCATTCTTGATTCGTTGGAATCCTAAGACGCTGATCTAAAACTTTCATTTAGATAGGTTTTTCTAAAGCCTATTGTAGACATGTTAAACTGTTCGATCTCTAAACATGTTAAATGCTGAAAATCGTACGTCCCGACTTCTAAAAGCTGTGTTATAGTTTTCGTTCGGATTTGATTCTTGATAGGATTTTGAGACATCCCGAGGTTTTGGAAAGAGTTGGTTTGGAGTCGGATTGCGCTATAGGTTAGTTAAACATGTAGACCTGTAGAGTCAATGTGGAGAGTAGTGGGCTCCTTAGAACACTCAGTCGGTTGACTATGTTCCTAGAGTAGTACGGTTGAGAATACGTTAGTGCATGTCGTAAGGCATGGTTCTAGGTGAATATGTTGTTGGATATAGTTTTTGGTGGTCAATAGAGGGAGGGGGTTTTACCTAGAGACAGTAAGCCCTGACTCAAGGATAGATGTTTATGTTAAGGTTGGAGAGACACTCCAGCAGTTGTGGTTAGGTTAGACTCTTTAGTTGGAGAGAGAGATGTTGTCGGATGATAGACCTGAAGATTGAGACAGATCTAGCGGTTAGGAATCTGGAGGCCAAGGTCTGTAGCAGAGGAGGGACTGAAGACGCAGCTACGTTGACGTCGAAGCATTCCCAAATGCCCCACCTAAGGGAAAGAAGGACTGGTGATTGTCTACGTGCTAAATACCAGGAGCGGAGGACGCTCCCTATGCCAATATGGGTTTTGAAGGTAGTTGTTAATTCTTCTTGGAAGAATAGATAAGGATTAGAGGAGCTTGGAGTCGCGTTTGGATGGGTTAGCATCCTCGACTCGAGGTTATTCTAGGTGGCTGCTTAGAGAGCAGTGTTTGTCGTTTATAGAGTTTATAGCCGAGAAGATCAAGGAGGCCAGTTGGTTCGTACCCAAGGCCCAAGTGGGGGAGGGATAATTGGTCGTGTACGGCGAAAGAGAGCGAACCAAGACGGCGTTCTGTTCGGTCGCGATGAGGAGACGGAACTTGTCGCGTGATTGCACGGGTTACTTAGCTTACGCCTTAAGCAATCAGTCGATAGGAAGTATCGGTAGTCAGTGAACCTTCGGGCGTGCTTCCGGGAGATCTATCGGGATTCCGACCGGTAGACATGTTGAGATTAGGTTCGACTTGATGCTCGGATTAGCATCAGTTGCGGGGACCCCAGTCGTTTAGCATCACTTGAGCTCTAAGAACTAGCGGGCTGCTTAAGCCTTTAGGGGAGAAAGGTTACCCGTTGAGTAGCTAGTTTCGGGGTTCGCCATCTAAGGGTCGTGGAGAACAAGAACATGGGTCATCGCATGGGTAGTGGTTAGCAAAAACTCACTCGGGTTATCACTGGGAGTAGGTATCCCTTACCTAAAAATGGTGACTTGTTGAGCAGCTTTCGGAAGCGGCGTGGTTTCGAGTTTGGTTCTTTTCGAGTTAGCACCAGTTGAGGTGAAGGAGGGACATCCACAAGGCAGCGTTCAGAGTCAGATGCGGGATGTGAGTTCTTAGCGAGGCTTTCCGGCCTCGCTGCTGCCCAGCTACATTGGTGGTTTGATGAACTGGGTCTATAGGCAGACGCTTGATAGAACGGTGTTAGTTTTTCGAATGTTATTGTAGGAAAGCGTGGAACGGATGCTCGTTCGTACGACGTTGTTGATGTTATAGTATTTGAAGTTAGAGGAAGTTAGGTACAGGGGATTTGTGGAGGTCGAGTTGTGATCCAGACTACTCTTACTTGACGCTTGTGTTTCCTACACTGGTGGTTACACTCGTAGCCTTCAAGGGTCGAGTGGGGACTGTCGGGATAAGGTGTTTGGGGTGCAGAACAGCAATCGGCATTCGAGATTTGCAGCGAAATTGTGTGAGACGTTGATTTTGATGCCTTTCGGGGGCGTCAAGGAGATGATGGGTATTGCGATGCATCACTTTTTGGTTGGGTAGTGTTGTTATGTAGATGTATAGGGATCGGAAGACCGATTATTGGTGGTCGGAAATGAAGCGCGATGTGGCCGATATGTAGAGTCGTGTTCGACCAGTCTGAAGGTCAGGGCCGAGCATCAGAAGCTTTACGGCAGATACAGACTCATAACTCGTTTCACGTGACTCAGTTACGTAAGTGCCTCGGAAATTAAACAGCACATGTACTGTTGGATGAAATTTAGGTGGAAGAGAGCCTGAGCTACATAGAAAGTCCGATAGCGATGCTGTGGTTGCGGAATAAGAAGAGTAGTACTGAGAAGGTTCAGGGGCAACTTAGAAAAGTATCTGAATGGATTCGGGAGCAGGAAGCTGAGATGCTGGAGAAGTACCGGGACTTTTCGCAGATTAATTTCGGGGACGAAATCCTTGTAAGTGGGGGAGAGTTGTTACACCCCAAAAACCTTAAGTGTTTAAATCGTTACATTTATTTGTTGTTGTGGTTGATGTATTTTTATTATTTAGGAAGTGTTGTGGGCTTCAGTTTAGGAGTGGGCTTAGCCTAAAAGAGAGGCCCGACCCGGGTTTATAAATACCCCCAATTCTCCTAATTAGTCCTCATAATCTCATTTTTTTGCTTGGAGAGAAAGAAAGAGAGAGAGAGAGAGAGAGAGAGAAAAAAAAGGGAGATCGATTTAGAAGAGGTTGATCGAGGGTTGGATTCGAGTTCCGATTGCATAAGGTAAGGTTTCTAATCCCGTTGTTAATCGATTTCGTAAGTTAGGGTTTTGATTTGTTGATGTTTCGAGATTGTTTATGGTTGGGTTTTCGATGTAAATCGAATCTAGGACTAAGTATTGTTGGGGTTTTGCTTTGAAATCGATTATAATGAGTTTGGGGTTAAATTTTGAAATTGCTGTCAGGATTGCGCAGCCGTGGGAGATCGGCTCGTTCTCCCTCGTTAACCGTCGGATCGTCGTGAAATTTGGACAGCGGCTTCACGACTCATTGTTCTTCAATCTGGTCCGAGGGATCGAGCATCGGAGGCTCCAGTAAGAAGTAGCAACCAGCCGAAGTTGGCTGTTTTCCAGGAAAAGAGAATTCGGTAATTTGGATTATTAAGCGGTGTGTGCGATTCTCAAAGGCAAACGACGGAGAATCAAGTGTGGTTGTTAATCGATCGCAAGGTAAGAATCTTAAGCATGTTGTTGATTTAATTGAAGTGATTATCGAGTAATCGATAGGCTAGGATTTAATGTTGTTTTTGAACCGTTAATTCGTTGCTAAAAGTCATTTAATGTTGGTTTTGTTGGGGAACCGTGAGCACTAACGGTGCGCAGCGGATAACAAAACGATTCCCAAACCCGGACCCATCTTAAACCACAACAGATACAATCAAGTGGGTATATCGGTTTACCTTTTGCGATTGAAACTTCCGGAAGGCTGATAGGGGGTACACCGCTACTGACACCACGCGAGAGGTTGCTAGACCACCGTTACTGATCGGAAAAATTCCGATCAATGTGTGAGAGAGAGAGAGAAAAACGACGGAGAGAGAGAGAGAGAGATCTTAGAGATTTTTCGTAGGAATTGTTCAACTGTTAATCAAAGCCCCAACCCTTTATTTATAGTATCAGATAAGGCAGTGATTTAACCTAATTATGATTCCTTTCATAATTATCCTTCCAATTAATTCCTTAATTAATTAATCCTTTAATTAATTTTACTAATTAATTGAAACAAATAAATAATTATTTAACTAATAATTATTTAGTTCTCTCTCTTCTCATATATCTCTTTTTCACACAAAATTCTCAATTAGGTGTGCAGCGGTGTGACCTACTAGTGTCTTATAACATTGGACACGGTAACCCTGTTACTGTCTCGCACACAATCCTAACAGACTCCCACTTGTGCTAGACACGTAACTACACTTGTTACCATTAGCCTAAGGAGGTCCCTAGCCAGACACTTAGGTTAACCAGGTTACAAGATCTCTTACATCCAGAGATACAATTCACGCTTGAATTTGTACACAGGTTCATTCCTTTTGCACACGATATTTCTAAAGTGATTTAAGACATGGAGTGGAGGATTCATTTCTTAAGATCAAGTATTTCTTGACTCTGATTTCGATTGCCTGCAGTAACGGATATTACTAAATAACCCCTGTTATTCTATCCGAGCGTGGCCACGCGTTTTCTGCCAATCTTAATCGTCAAGGGGCCCGGAAATATCTCTCTTTTGAAAGAGGTGCAAATCCCTTCTTGACTACTTGCATTTGGATCCACGGCTTCCGCTGTATCTAGTCACGTCCCGTATGGCCACCCTGTTACGGTGCAGCGTTAGTACGTGCTAAGAGTACAGTAGTCCTCGTGTTCCCAAACCAAGTATCTCAGGTCTAAGGACAACCTATCAAGTCAGTGCCTATGACTGAGGCTCCATGAAGCAGACTTGATTACTGGTCACTTCCAATACCCAATCACTCTGATGAGTATCTATAAATACTTGGTCACATCACTTGTGCTTTTATTCTCTACTTTGAATAAATCATCAAGTATTTATAATAGCGTTAAACTCCCTATTGAAATTCCCATTTCAATAAGTGGCTACGGAAATTTAGATTTCATACAAAACTTTGTAAAATCAAGGATATGTTAAATATGCGAAAAATAGTTAATTTAGAATAATCATGAAATTAAAACCTCCATTTATTTCCAACACACTGTGAAATAAAAACTTTACATGATTACATTGTTTCTAAATTAGACTATAATAATAATTAATAAACTAAGTACTAGCTACTGGCTTCCAGGTACTGCATCCCAATGGAATTCGCATGTGCTTCATGCTTTGCCCTTGCTAGTGGCTTTGTCAGCGGATCTGCGACATTGTCTTCTGTTGGAATCTTGCATATTCTTACATCTCCTCTTCCAATGATCTCTCGGATGAGGTGATACTTTCTGAGCACGTGTCTCGACTTGTGATGCTCTCTAGGTTCCTTTGCTTGCGCCACGGCTCCTGAGTTATCACAGAATATATCTATCGGTCTCGAGATACTGGCAACCACTCTGAGATCCGATAGAAAATTCCTTAGCCAGACAGCTTCCTTTGCTGCATCACATGCTGCAATGTACTCTGCCTCTGTAGTTGAGTCTGCAATCGTGTCCTGCTTCGAGCTCTTCCACGAGATCGCACCTCCGTTTAGGGTAAAGACGTACCCTGACTGTGACCTGAAGTCATCTCTGTCGGTCTGGAAACTAGCGTCAGAGTATCCTGTGACACTAATTTCATCCTCAGAACCTCCAAAGACCAAGAACATTTCTTTTGTTCTTCTCAGATATTTGAGAATGTTCTTGACAGCCACCCAATGGGGCTCACCTGGATTCTGTTGGTATCTGCTCGTAACACTTACTGAGTAAGCAACATCGGGCCTAGTACATAGCATAGCATACATAATCGATCCAATTGCAGAAGCATATGGAACCGATTTCATTCTGTCCTGATCTTCACTAGAAACAGGACACTGTGTTTTACTTAACACTATGCCATGTTGCATTGGAATGAATCCTTTCTTGGATTCATCCATCCTGAATCTTTTCAGGACCTTGTCAATGTATGTACTCTGACTAAGTCCGATAAGCCGCTTAGATCTGTTTCTGTAGATCTTTATACCTAGTATATAAGCGGCTTCTCCAAGGTCTTTCATCTGGAAACATTTACTTAACCATTCCTTAACACTCTGTAAAGTTGGTACATTGTTTCCTATGATAGTATGTCATCTACATACAAGACCAGGAAGGTTACTATACTCCCACTGAACTTGGTGTAAACACATGGCTCGAACTCGCTTTTAGCGAAACCAAACTCTTTGATTCGCTCGTCGAAGTGTAAGTTCCAGCTTCGAGATGCTTGCTTCAATCCATAAATAGATTTTAGCAGCTTACACACCTTATTAGGATTCTTAGGATCTTCAAACCCCTCTGGTTGTTCCATATAGACGTCTTCTGTTAACTTTCCATTTAGAAAGGCTGTCTTGACGTCCATCTGCCAAATCTCGTAGTTAAAGTACGCTGAGATGGCCATGAGAATCCTAATTGATTTTAACATAGCCACTGGTGAAAAGGTTTCATCATAGTCAATGCCATGAGTTTGCGTGAATCCTTTTGCAACCAGTCTGGCTTTGAAGGTGTGTACGTTCCCATCCATGTCGGTTTTCTTCTTGAAAACCCATTTGCGTCCAACAGCCTTACAGTGTTGTGGCAAATCAGTCAACTCCCAAACTTGGTTGTCGTACATGGATTGCATCTCGGCCTTCATGGCTTCCTGCCATTGTTCAGACTCACTGCCTGACACAGCTTCTCCATAGGATGTTGGTTCATTTAAGTCTCCACTGTCTTGAGAGACTAGGAACCCAAGATACCTATCTGGTTCTTGTCTCACCCTACTGGTTCTGCGAAGGTCCTGTGTTTGCACTTCCTCAACCGGCTCTGATTGAGGTTCAACATTGTTATGTTGAATATCTGGCTCAACAACTGGTGTAGTGCTTTCTTCGTCTACTATCTGTAGATCTACATCCTTTCTGGTGTTCTCTAAACTGAGAAACTTTTCTTCCAGAAATTTTCCATTTCGAGCAACAAACACTTTGTTCTCTTCAGGGTTGTAGAAATAATATCCCACGGTGGTCTTGGGATATCCAACGAAGAAACACTTGTCGGATTTGGGTTTGAGTTTTTCTGAGGTAGGTCGTTTGACGTAAACCTCACAACCCCAAATTTTCAGAAAAGATATGTTGGGTTTCTTACCCTTCCATAACTCGTATGGAGTCTTTTCTACCGACTTTGTTGGCGCTCTGTTCAGTATGTGTGCTGCTGTTTCGAGCGCGTGTCCCCAGAATGATACTGGCAGCGAAGAATGACACATCATCGTTCGTACCATGTCAAGCAAAGTACGATTTCTCCTTTCTGATACACCGTTCATCTGAGGTGTATACGGAGGTGTAAGTTGGGATACAATCCCACACTCCATCAGATGATTGTCAAACTCATCACTGAGATATTCGCCACCACGATCTGACCGTAAGAACTTGATCTTCTTGTCAAGTAGATTCTGTACTTCATTCTGATATTCCTTGAATTTCTCAAAGGTTTCAGATTTATGTCTCATTAAGTAGACATAACCATACCTACTGAAGTCGTCAGTGAAGGTAATGAAGTACCGGTATCCTCCTCTTGCTACATGACTGAAAGGTCCACAAACATCTGTGTGGATTATTTCAAGCAAGTCAGTAGCCCTTTCATTCTCACTGTTGAAAGGTTGCTTTGTCATTTTGCCAGATAAACAAGATTCGCAATTATCAAAAGGTTTGAAGTTGAAATTTCCAAGAAAACCTCCTTTTAGGAGTAGTTCAACGCGTTTCTTGTTTATATGGCCCAAACGACAATGCCAGAGGTAAGTCTGATCCTCAATATCCTTGGATCTCTTACTTATATGATAGATTTCACTATTGTTGTCTTTAAGATTTACAGTGTATAGACCATCTACGGGTGTAGCTTTAAAATAGAAAATATTATCTTTAAAAACCGAAATCATTTTATAAGAATATTTATAGTAAAAGCCTTGGTCTACTAACAAATCAAAAGACAATACATTCTTAATCATATTTGGAATATAATAACAATTATCCAGTTCCAAAACTAGACCCGAGGGTAAACTAAGACTATAAGATCCCACGGCTTCAGCAATCAACGGAGTGCCTTCGCCCACTCGTAGGTTCGAACGGTCCTTCCTCAGAGTCTTTCTTCTAGTGAATCCCTGTAAATGATTACAAATGTGGTTACCACTGCCTGTATCAATTACCCATGATTCATAAGAAGTGATTAAGCAATCTATCATAAAGATACCTGGAGTATCGGGTAAACCGATATCCATCTGGTCGATATTCATCGAGTGCTCGCAAACATCCTCGCTGCCGCATTCTGGGCAACTCAGATCTCCCAGCTCATCAATTATATCAGTGTCCATGAGATTTGCAGGTTCGGGTACTGGCTCTAGACTGGCCAGGATATCTTCATGAACTTTATCCACGTCGCTCTTTGGTTCCTTCATGTAGGCACTAGCTGTGTCCTGAACTTCCTTTTGTGAGGGAGAACCACATGAGGTACACTAACTCTTCCTGAGTCATCTTGTACCCCAGACGTGATAAACACTTAAAAAGCCTTCTCATATCAATAAGATGGTTTTTAACTGACTGACCCTTTTGTAGCTTTAGGGAGAGAATCTCTTGCATGATCAACAGCTTTCCCGTGTGCTTGTAGAGACCTAGCTGGTTCTCCACATTTCTCACAACCTCGTGACATGATTTAACTCTTAAATCTCCCGTGAACTCGGGTGACATAGAGAAAATCAGAATGGACATTACATCCGATTCATCTGTCAAGTATCTAAAATATTCAGCAAATTCCTCTTCAGGGGCATTGCTCTTAGGTCGTGATACGGGTTTGTTGATCACATAAAGCTTATCCTGGGCACTTAAAACGTTCCTCAAGTGTAACTTCCAAACTGGAAAGTTATGGCCCGTAAGCTTCCACTTGCCCATAATAAGGCGAAGTGACTCTTCAGGTGAATAAAACGGAATGCTAATTGGAGACATCTACAGAAGAATATAAATTCCACTTTAGTTTATAATTATACAATTCTAATAAATTATTACCCTTAAAATAAATTTATTAGACTAGAATCCATATCTCACATGCGTCGGGAAGCATGTGATCATGTCAAACCGACTCATGCGATCTATGGTAGGTAAAACTATACCAATCGTATTCCTATCTGAAAATACGACTTCTAGATCGTCGGGACATCGGATATTAAAAATCCGTGCATATTTAGTCCCTCTAGTGCATTTTGGCCTGGTACCACCCAGTGAATAAATAATTACCAAAATAGATTGCACCACCCGGGACCTGGACAAACTCTGGCCGGTACCACCCGGAGATAATTCGCAGAGTTTTATCTCCTTCCAGTTTCGGTTTGAACACGGGCGTTCATAGTGTGTGCACTTACAACGCCCTATGTACCTTACACCGGAAGTGCCCCTAAAGTGGGTTGCACTTACTAATCTATAATTTCAACAAGGGTCAAACATGCCAGTTTTCAAAAAACTTTGGATTTAAACACAAACTGTATTTTATCCAATTTTAAAACCATTTATATTTAATTTAAAAACGTAACTACGTAATATAATTAAATATAAACAACCACGCAGACTAAAAACGTAAACAACCACGCAGTTAAAATAACATGTCATAGTCAAAAACCCTTAACTATTGTCGTTTTGTGAGCCAACCCAAAACGACGGTCTAATTCCTAAGGGACAAAACTTCTCGGTGCTCCCACTGGCTCCAAGCTCCATGATTGTCTCCTTGACTCCGTCTTCGGGTTTCGATTTATTTACAACTTTAAATTACATATAATCGGGTTGTAAATGGCACGCAGGCCTCCCGTAAATAATAAATAAATAAAACATGAAAAACACAACCACGGGTCTAAAGGGTTTGACTATGACGCAAACAGATAATTTTAATTACTAATTTATCAAGAGATTTAAAATTAAAATTAAAATTATCCCTAGGGTTTTAAAACCTATCTGGTTTAGATAACCCTTATCCGTTATTGAACTGATCTCGATCACGATACTATCGATCCAACCAACGATGGTGGTGATTTGGTGCCACCACCTCCGCCGTGTTACAGCAACACTTATCACGCCATCGCCGCCACCATCACAAACGGTGGTGTGGCGGTCGATTGAGAGACCAACGGCAGCAGCAGCGTAATACCGCCACCACCGCCGCCTCTCGGCGGGTTAGTCGATCACCACAGATCACCGCCGGCAACAGTAGTGGTTTAACACCACCGCTGCCACCGCGGTCGCACAACACCACCATCGCCGCGACATTGGCGGCCTCCTGGCCACCATCGCCGGCCGTCCGGTCACGATCACCACCCGTGGCGAGGCCGTAAGGCAGCCCGGTGGTTTGATCGATCACCACCGCCATTATCGACGACAACGGTAGCAAAACCACCGCTGCCGCCGTCCCTCTAGCTCGATCAGCAATACGATCGCCGCCACCACCATTGGTCCGATTGTTATCACCACCGGCGACGATTTTGATGGAATCAACCATCGCCATCATCACCGGTTTGGAATTCGACGGCAGCCGTGGCTTGCGCCACTACCACCGTCGCGTCCGGCGACAACAAACGGCCACGCCGCCATCATCACGACAGCAGCGGCTAGCTGCCGCCACCGCCATGATGTGCGGCCTTAAACAAAAACGTACCGCTATCACCACCGCCGATAAATCGGCCTGGTGGTTGAACCGATTACCACCGTTACCACAATCGGTGGTGCGGTGGTCGGTTTTCTGCCGCATCCCCATTGCCACCACACGGCTGTGTGGTGGTTTTCGATCATAACAGCCGCCGCTACCACCATTCGGTGGTGCGGTGGGCTTTGGGTTTGGCAGCCGGCGGCCACCACCAACTGTGGTGAGCCGTCGGTGGCTTAGTGGTGGTTGGCCTGGTGGTTCGGTTGGCTAACTGCCGCCGTTCCACCGCCAGTTTCCGATTCATTAGGTTTTTATAAAAATTCAATTTTTACAATAATTCAAAACATATAAAATCAAAAATTTTAAACCTAATTAACAAACAATTAAACCTGATCTGTAGGTTTAAGAAGTGGCTCTGATACCACTGTTGGGGAACCGTGAGCACTAACGGTGCGCAGCGGATAACAAAACGATTCCCAAACCCGGACCCATCTTAAACCACAACAGATACAATCAAGTGGGTATATCGGTTTACCTTTTGCGATTGAAACTTCCGGAAGGCTGATAGGGGGTACACCGCTACTGACACCACGCGAGAGGTTGCTAGACCACCGTTACTGATCGGAAAAATTCCGATCAATGTGTGAGAGAGAGAGAGAAAAACGACGGAGAGAGAGAGAGAGAGATCTTAGAGATTTTTCGTAGGAATTGTTCAACTGTTAATCAAAGCCCCAACCCTTTATTTATAGTATCAGATAAGGCAGTGATTTAACCTAATTATGATTCCTTTCATAATTATCCTTCCAATTAATTCCTTAATTAATTAATCCTTTAATTAATTTTACTAATTAATTGAAACAAATAAATAATTATTTAACTAATAATTATTTAGTTCTCTCTCTTCTCATATATCTCTTTTTCACACAAAATTCTCAATTAGGTGTGCAGCGGTGTGACCTACTAGTGTCTTATAACATTGGACACGGTAACCCTGTTACTGTCTCGCACACAATCCTAACAGGTTTTTGGTATTGGAATGGATAGGGATGTTATAGGATAGCAATGTGTGAATTTTAGGGGCAATTGGACTAGTCTAGCTACGTCTAAGACCCTTGTTTCGTTATCGAGTCTTCGTATTGATTTGATAGTAAGTAATGTGCTTTACGATTGAATTATTTAGGTGAGTTAACTTGCTATCGGGAGGATACCGAGGAGTACCCTAAGCTGCTATAAGGTGAGTTACATTGTGCTTCTTTTATATTGTTTCGTGTGTATGTATGCATGATTGTGTGTGAAGGGAACCACATGCCTTTTGATGAGTTGTGGGGGCAGATCCGTGTCCTAAGCAAGCGGAAATTTATATTCTCATGAGAATGGTTTATTATTTGGTTGAGTCACTTTTATATTTGTGAGTGGGTTTTACGTGCCTTATATTGTGACTTATGTGTATGTTGATGTGATTTGATGGCCGGGTCGTGGGACGATCCGAAGAGTGGGTAACCACTAGGGCCGGGTCGTGGGACGATCCGAAGAGTGGGTAACCACTAGGGCCGGGTCGTGGGACGATTCGAAGAGTGGGTAACCACTAAGGCCGGATTGCGGGGCGATCCATAGAGCGGGAAACCGTTAAGATGTGGATATGATGTGATTGGTATTTGTGTGATTGTGATGGCACCGGTTGTGGTATGTGCCCGCGTGGCAGTATGAAATAGGCATAGTGCTAGCTCACTAAGCATTTTCGCTTACCCTTTCGTTGTTTACCTTTTTTCAGGTTCTGGTTTAGAAGTGGATAAGGGCAAGGCCCCTGCTTGATTTTCCTGTGGATGACAGTTCTAGCGACACCTTGACATTTATTTGTGGGTTTTTATTTTATAATTAAATGGGATTTTTAGTTCTTACTTTTAGTTAGCATTTATTGAGCCGATTCGCCGTGAAAACGTATTTATTTCGTAATAAATTTATTTATTAAATTCTTTTTATTTAAAACCTTTAAAAAAAATCCCGTTTTTGAAAATTGGATGTTACACTTATAAAACTATTATTAAAAACAGACTTTTCACAAATATCAACTTAAATAATGTCAAATTACTTATGTTTATTATATAGTATTTTATATATCTTAAATTACTTATGTTCTATTAATCATTTGAGAACTTTAAAGTTGTGAAACCTATGAGAACTTTTTATTTACGGTTTGTTTCTGGTGATTTTTGCTCATATAAAGATAATATTTAATGTACTGATATACATATATTTGTCTCACAATGTGATTATTTTCATATATATTTGATTCACGATGTGATACGTTTTTTATACTTATTGTTTCACAAACATGTTAAAATGTGCACATTGTAAACCGAACATGTATGAAACAAACGCATTATGAAACAATTACACGGTAATGAATAGTCTAAATCGTAGTCTTAGGTGCAAATCATATGAAATAACACATGATGTATTAGTTCTCAAGGTTATTATAGATTTATATGTTCTTTAACATATAAGATATTGTTTTTATATGAATATGAAAACATTAGAAATCTTGATACTTCCTACAATTTTTTTAATATTTTTATTTAATTTTTAGTATTTTCTAACACGTTTTTAAAACAGTAAATACATTTATAAAGTAATTTTGATACTTGCTACATAAAATTATACACATAATTGTCTTTATACTTTACTTTATAGTTTACAAGATTTCATTATTTTTAATAGGGTTATGTTCACCAGAGTGTATCCAACTTGTCACCAAAAGTTATTGTATGTACTGAACTTGAAAAAATCCCTTTTGACGTATCAAACTTTAAGAAAAAGGCTATTGTATGTATCCAACCTATTATAGCAGGTTACCTGCTGATGTGGCACCGGTTTTGATGATGTGGACGCTGACTAGGACGCTGACTTGTAATTTTTGTGTTTTAAAATAATTACAATTTAAATTAAATTAAAAAGAAAAGAAAAAAAAAACACTTTTCATTTGCTTCCACCTTCCAGCAACCCTAACCCAAACCAAACAACAATCGCATCCAACATCTAGAAAAACAAATTGGCGTCCCCACCGCCGGCATTACCACCGCCGTCTCCGTCCCTACCGCCGGCATCACCACCGCTGTCTCCGTCCCCAGCGCCGGCATCACCCCCACCGTCGTCTCCGTCCCCACCACCGGCATCACCACCGCCGTCTCCGTCCCCACCGCCGGCGTCATCACCGTCGTGTAATTCTCCACCATCCAGGTTCTGGTTGAACAATTAGGGCTCTCCACCGTCCAGAAGAAGAACTCGTCTCCACCAGCCGGACGTCGTCGTCATCGACTCATCACCACCGGCGTCTTCATCATCGTCGTTTTCATCACCGCTGTCGTCGTCACCTTCGTCGTCGATTTCAGTGTGGTTGAAGGTGGGTTGAAGATGATTTCTAGATCTGAAGGTGATTTCATTGTTCTCAATTTCTAGATCTTAATCTTTTAGGGTTTTCATCTTCACATCTCATATGAGATTTCATCTTCATACCTGGATTTATTGCTCAAATTCGATTTAGGGGATTTCATCTTCATACCTGGATTTATTGCTCAAATTCGATTTAGGGTTTTCATCTTCATACCTAGATTTAAGGTTTATATCTGTTCATCATCGATTTAGGGTTCATATCTTTATCTTTGTTTGATTTAAGGTTCATATGAGAAGAAGTTTGTTTACCATGGATTTAGGGTTCATATGTTTGAGAAATGTTTGTTCATATCTTCAAACTGAAGATGTTTTTCATATGTGGCAATTGTTAAGTGCAAAAATTAACCAAAAATAATAAAATTACAGGTTACCTGCTAAGCAGGTAACCTGATACATCAAATGGTAGTTTTTTAAAGTTTGATACGTCAAAAGGGATTTTTTCAAGTTCAGTACATACAATAACTTTTGGTGACAAGTTGGATACACTCTGGTGAACTAAACCCTTTTTAATACGATCTACAGCTAATAAAGTTGATGCATGACATAACAATTAATATATTAATTTACCCAATCTTAATTAAAAAACTGAAGTTGGTTGCTCGACCCATATGAAGAAGCTTAAAATATTATAATTGAATAATTAAAAAATAAATAAAGTGGTGGCTAGTGAGGTAATAATTAAACATTTATGAAAATAAATACAAAGATACTGTGCATTACGAAGTTGTACAGAGTGCAAAGGACAGTAGTACTTTAAGTTAAGTGCATCACCTCTGCTTAGATTTTGTCCACATTAACAGGATCAGTACAAATCCACATATTTCTTACACATTTTTATATGAGTTTTAATGCACCAATAATCATTATATTACATCTACTTTATTAATTATATTAAGATGACATTCATTAAAATTCAAAATGTAAATAAAGCTAACAATTGTGTGTGCTATTTGTGGTTGAAATTGTAAAAACTATGAACTCACTTAGCATAAAACTAACTGTAACGTGTATCTTAGGAAAGTTGGAGGTCGATAAGAACAAAGGCCTGGCTTGGGGATTGTTTATGTTAGTACACTACCTATTTATGTGGAATGGGAAAAACTCTTTTTGTTTTACGTTGTCCCACTTCTTGTCTTTATACTATGTCACATCAAGCGTGGAACAACGAATTTTGTTCTATCTTGTCATGTTCCATGTAATGAATGCAACATAAATGAACATACTTAATTAATATGTAATAAAAGACTAACACAAACGCACACTCAAAAAAAGCTTCAATGATTACCTACTAATGGAAGAGTTCTGATGGCATTTTGCCTGATGAAAAAAAAAGTTGAACTAACACCACACTGATTTTAATGCCGAAAATCGGACCTAATACGACTTACGGTTTGCTTATGAAGCTTATCCGTCGAGAGAAAGGAACCCTTTCAATAAAACACACGAAAAGTAAAGAAAACAAGGTAAACTTAAGACCCTTTATTTGACGACGCAGGAAAAACCTCTAATATAGAAAAAAAAACTTGTGGCCGACTTAGGACTAAGCCGACTATCCACTAGTTGTCACCAATTAGGGGCGACGTCTTTGATGTTACAGCAGATCGTACAATATAGGAATGAAAATACAAGGATTGTAAGTAAATTACAGAGAATCGTAAGAAAATATTTGTAAAGAGAATAGGATTGCAGGAAATTCTTTCTAGATCAGTCGGGTCCTCCAGTATGAAGCTTCGAGGTCCTTTATATTCGAATTCTTGTGTAATTGCCGAGTATTGAATAGTCTTTGATGGCAACAATCATAACGGCTTCGCTACTAATGCTTTTTTGAATCTTTGTCGTCGGTTAGAAATCGTTAGTCCTATGTCTTATCAGGCAATGTCGTACGCTATCTCGAGATGTCGTACGATGACAATACGAAGGTCATACGACGATTGTTCTTTTTAGTACGATCACTCTCTCTTAGGACCTTATCTTAATACATGATCATTATCCTATACATGATTTTATGTATATCTGTCGTTCGTCATATGTCATAGACTTTACCCAAATAACTGACACACACTAGAAACTACACAGTGAGGAATGTCCTAAAAAGGTACTAAACGACGATAATTTAGAGAACAAGAAGGATGGGGAGATGGTTTGAGTTTAAGCTTTTTCTGTTAAATACTTTACACACGAACATATAGATTAAAGATCATATAAAAATAATCGTTATGACGAGAATGATAAAACACTTTTGAGTCTTTAGAATTTTTAATATAACTTAAATTTTTTCCAACCACTTTAGTTCAACAACCTTTAACTACATTCATTTATCTTCATTTTCAAATTTATCTTAATTTATCTTCAACTTTAAGTCATTTTCACAAACTTTTGCATGCATGAATTTGTTAAAGTTTCGTTCACAATAATAAGAATTCACGAATAAATATAACTGAATATAGATGAAGATATATAAATGCTTTATTCTCCTCTTCTCATCATAACTTATATTTTTTTCGAAATCCAACTCCTTACTCTATTAAACATTATTATTATTATTTTATAAACAAAAAATTACTAAACTACCCTTGCTTAATGTATAGACTAGTGCATGTTATTCACTCCAGTAGTTAGTGTAAATAAATGAATATGATAATATCTCCAGACAGAACTCAAAAATATAGAATGCAATAAACTGTAGGGACGATTTATGCAATTTACTCAAAATTAAAAGATAAATATATAAATTAACCATGATTACTGAAATAAAAATAAATATAAAAATAAATTAGCAGGTGTTGTACCAAAAAGAGACAAAAGCACTGGAACAGTAATTATTGAGAAAGATTGTGTTTTCAGCAATCCCAAAGCACTCACATTGAAATCTTAAGTCAAACGTTTGTGTTTGAGTTCTTTTTATTTGGATAACTTTTATATTTTAATCATATTCTTTTTATCAGAATAATATTTCTGGATCGAAGTCAGTCTTACAATTTTTTTTTGTATGATGATAAATATAAAAATAACTATATAAAAACGAAATATGCATTAAATGAATTAAGAATCACAAGATGTAACATCAATAATTTAAAGTAAAATGGTTAACTTTTGAAGAACATATTCAAAGCTACTATTATAGTTACCTTGCTTTTTGTAATTCATCAAAAACTTATCGTTATAACATCTAAATCATTTGACCTCCAATAAAATAATCGGTATTTGATCTTGATAGGTACTTTAACAGGTAAGATTCTAGATCTGTTCGTTATGATTTCATTTAGTATATGAAAATAGACATGACATAACTCATTATTTCACGTTTGATGACATAGCACAGAACAAAAACTCATCCTTTCACACCTTATATGACAAGGGTTATAAGAATCAAGTGGAACCCAGTGGTTTGGAACAAGAATGATGACCTGATATCATATGAGAAGTGTTATTTTTGGTGAGAGATGTGAAAAGTACTTTTAAACTATTGATAACTTTTAATCAAATACCCATGAATTGCGGCTTAAAAGAAATTGATTTGGTACATCTCAGTGCATCTTATCCTAATGTTCGTTAATTTCTCATCCAACGGTGGATAACCACTTTTCAACAAAATTTGACACTTCTTACCAGAACCTAACCCAATTGATACCCTCATTTGGTTTAACCTTAATATGATATTTGATTTTATGGTCACGATACCCCATCGCCACGTCAACATACCAACCACCTCCACCACCAGCGGCTATCACTACCACCACATCTACCTCCCATATTTAGCACTATCGGTTGCAACCACTGTCCACCACAACCACTTGTCACCATTATTGTCACCACCACTACTCTCTACCACCATCATCTACTTACCACCGTCCATATTCATGTGGAGAATTATGCTTGATAAAGTTCCTAGTAGAGGTAATCTTGACAAGATGAAGATGGACATCCTTTTCATTTTATGTTCTGTGTGCAACTCCACTCCAGAAAAAATCAAGCACGTTTTATTTGAATGTCTGGTGTCGGTAGAGATGTGCAAGTTTATCGAGAGATGATGGTTGATTTCGCTCCTGCTGATAAGTTGTTCGAGTCCACACTTAACGGGGTCAAGTCCACTTGCAAGGTTAGTCAAGTCTAGGATGCAAAAGAAGCAATCATTTTCATCAGTTGCTAGTGTTTATGGTGCTTTCGGAATAGGTGCGTTTTTTACAATTCTACTCTTTGAAAAGACCATATCTTAGATCAAGTTGTGGAAAAGTCATTTGTTTGGTTATTATCAACCTATCGAACTGTATCAAGTAATGTTGCATTTTGGTGCCTTTTTGCTACCTGCTTGCCAGCCGTAATAAAAGTTTGTTTTTGTTTCTAGAAGAAAAAAGTTACCATCGTGCATCACCACCTTTAACTCCTAACCATTACCTCTACTCCATATCCGCCGTTGTCAATGACTGCCATCTCCACATCCTCCATAACTATCGTCGGCCACTGGCCACCACCGCCTTTATCTCCACCAGTATCACCACTTCTATCATCAAAGACCTCTACCTACGCCATAATTACCACCTTTGGTTCCATCACCACCACAAACAGGGGCGGATGTAAGTATTTAGTAGTGGGGGGATGGGACCCCACTAAAAGGGAAAAAGACAAAATCTTCTTATGTAAAAGTATATATTTTTTGTGTTTATACCTTACTTGCCCCCAGTAAATTTTCGTTCCGGACCCCATCAATAGAAAGAATGCACCGAAACCAACTATAAAATAAAAATTACTTTTGAAATCAACTGAAAAACCAACTTTTTTTTTCTCAAAATTGATAATAAAAAAAAGCTAAAAAATCTCGTGAAATCAACCAATTTTTTTTTAACTTCTTTGAAAAGGCGGATTTAGGCTAAAAAATATGGAACAGCTTTTCGAGTAATAATTTGTCTTAAAAGGTGACCCCACTAGAAAAAAATCCTAGATCCGCCACTCACCACAAAATCATTAAAATAATGTTTACATGTAACTTGTCTATCCTAGTCTTGCCAAATTAAAATATATTTTCTACGTTTTATATAGTGGTTTACTTTTAATTTAAATTAATTTAATTTGTCGTCAATTTCAACAGTCAGTTGCTTTGGAATCTGTATCGCCGACTTCGAATAAAGAGAATTTCTTGGAAGAAGACCCACGTGTGGAAGAAGAGAAGTCTACTAAGGCTTATCTTGGAGACTTGGACTCTGGAGCTTTTTTCTGTAAAGCCCAAGTAGGTGAAGGTGTTGGCGACTTTGGACTTTCAAATTCCTTAGCCCAGGAATATTTTCCTGGGCCCAATGATTTACAAGCCCAAGAGTTTGCTAATAATGGAGATATAGGGCCTACTTCTCTTTCAGCCCAGGAAGTTAATAATTTAGTTGATGGGGTAAACAGATCCATTGATCTAAACAGACCAATTTCTAATGTTTCTGGATCCTCGCTCCCCTCGTCTTCTTTCATTACGCCAAGAAGTAGAACCAGGAAAAAGGCTCTTCAAGAAAATCGATCGATGGCACCAGGTCAAAATCAATCACACGGCAGCGTCTCATTGGAAGTACAAAATACAATCGACGTTGGAAATCTTGTTGGTTTCGAGATGAATGGCTTTGATAACGAGGTACGTGAGACCCTGGGGAATGATGGGGGTTGTAATTTGTCTAAATGAATCTGTTATCTAACAATATTCGAGGGGTGGAAAGTGATTTGAAGCAAAAAAGTATCAAGGAGATTTGTATTGCTAATAAGGTTAGTGTTCTTGGTTTACAAGAAACCATGGTCTCTGCAATGTCCGATCTCCAAATCAGATCGTTTTGGGGAAATAATTCTTTTGATTTCTGCTCTCAAAGTTCGAGGGGAAAATCTGGAGGTTTAATTACTATTTGGGATCCCGTTCTTTTTCGCAAAAATTCTTCCTTTGAGGGGGATGGTTTCTTGGTGGTTACTGGCTTGTGGATCCCAAATGCATTGCATATTGGCATGATCAATGTTTACGCCCCGCAACTTGCTGCTCAGAAAAATCAATTGTGGATTTCTATTCAAAATACTATGCTGGACAATAGAAATCTGGTGTGGATTGTTTTTGGAGATTTTAATGAGGTCCGAGAAGAAAGTGACAGAAAAGGATCACGTTTTACTTCCTCAAATGCTGTCGTGTTTAATAATTTTATTGCTAGCTCGGGTTTAATTGAAATCAGATGCGGTGGTCGCACATATACCCGCATCAGCTCAGATGGGTTGAAATTAAGCAAGCTGGATCGAATTCTTGTAACTCACAATTTCTTTGAGTGGTGTTCTAATCCAGTAGTCGAGATCCTTCCTCGCAGTTATTCTGATCATTGTCCTATTCTCTTATAATCCTCAAACGTGAACTTCGGTCCTACTCCATTTAGATTCTTCAATTCTTGGCTCAAGGATGAAAGCTTGCTAGGGGTTGTTCAAGATAGCTGGGCGAACTGCAGAGCAAATAGGACTGCTCAATCTCAAGGATCTCGTTTAGTCTCTAAATTGATGCATCTCAAAAATTGCATCAAAACTTGGAGAATCAATAAAAAGAAGGAAAGAACCCACCTCGATTCCATTAAAAAGGATCTTAATGATCTTGATTTAAAAGTTGAGTTGGATATTCTCTCTGAAGTTGACCAGACTAGAAGGATGGCGTTGAAAGAAAAAATGTTTGATATGGAAAAGCGAGAGCTTCTTGACATTAAGCAAAAAGCTAGGGTGAACTGGACTCAAATGGGAGATGAGAACTCTAAATAATTTCATAGAGTTCTCAAATTAAATCATCGCCGGAACTTTATCCATGGGCTCTCAGTTAACGGTACCTGGACGACAGATCCGATCTCTCTGAAATCTGCAGCTAAAGATTACTTTGAACAAAAGTTCAGCGATCCTATTTTAAATAGACCAAGATTCTCAAACAATGCTTTTAAATAACTGTCTGCAGATCAATGCTCTGGCCTTGAAATGGAATTTTCTCCGGAGGAAGTTAAACGCGCTGTTTGGGCTTGTGAGGGGGATAAGGCTCAAGGGCCTGATGGTCTCACTTTCTCCTTCATCAAAAAGTATTGGGAGATTATTGGGCCGGATATAGTTGGAGCGGTCTCGGATTTTCACTCTTCTGCTACGTTTCCTAACGGCTCAAACTCATCTTTTCTCACCCTTATTCCTAAGGTAAATGATCCCATGTACTTATCGGATTTTCGTCCGATTAGTTTGGTCGGTTCTACATACAAAATAATCGCAAAATTGCTTTCGTTGAGACTGCAATCTGTGATTGGCACGATCATTGGAAAGGAACAATCAGCATTTAGTAAAGGAAGGAGTATTCTTGAAGGCCCTTTAATTGTAAATGAGATCATTTCTTGGGCTAAATCTTCAAAGCGGCAAATCTTTGTGTTAAAAGCTGATCTTGAAAAAGCATTTGATTCATTGAGCTGGTCCTTTCTCGACGTTGTGATGGCACAATTAAATTTTGGCAGCAAATGGAGATCATGGATCCGAGAATGTTTACGATCAGCCCGTGTTTCCATTTTGATGAATGGCTCTCCTACGGAAGAATTTTCCATGCATCGTGGTGTTAGGCAAGGGGACCCTCTCGCTCCTTTTCTCTTTATAATTGCAATGGAAGCTTTGAATGTGGCCATGATTCAAGCTTGTAGAACGGGTGTTTTTGAAGGTGTTAAATTGCCTAATAATGGCCCGCTTCTTTCCCATTTGTTTTATGTAGATGATGCTCTGTTTGTTGGCTCGTGGTCTTTGACAAATGTTGCCAATCTCATCAGAATCCTCCGATGCTTTTATCTTGCTTCTGGCTTAAAAATTAATTTGTCTAAGACAAGCTTGATGGGTGTTGGAGTTGAGTCATCTAATGTGTCTTGGATGGCTGACCGTATAAGGTGTAAAGTTGGCCACTTTCCTTTTAATTTTTTGGGAATCCCAGTTGGATCGTCCATGAAAAGGGTCGCTGCTTGGCAGCCTTTAATTGATAAGTTCAACTCTAAACTGTCGAATTGGAGAGCGACTTCCTTATCTGCTGCTGGCCGTTTAACCCTTTGTAAATCTGTTCTAGGGTCGTTGGGAAATCATTATTTTTCTCTCTACTTAGCCCCAGCTACGGTTCTAAAAAAGCTCGAGAACCTTCGGCGGAACTTTTTCGTTGGCGGAGGTAGTAATGCGAAGAAAGTAGCTTGGATTGCTTGGAATAACACAATTTCCTCCATAGAGCAAGGTGGTCTAGGCATCGGGAGTTTAAAGGCTTTTAATACGGCGCTGCTAGCAAAGTGGTGGTGGAAAATTAAGGTGGATAACTCGGCGTTATGGGCTGCTACAATAAAAGCAATTCACGGTTACTATGGACGTTCTCCTCGTGATCCTTTGCTGTCAAAAAAAGGCAGAACTTGGGGATCTATTATCTCCATCAACAAGCAACTTCAGGTTTTTGATATCAACCTTTCTTCACTTTTTTCTTTGTCAGATAATGGCACCTGGTCTTGGACTTTAGACCAAAGTGAGCTTTTTACCGTCGATTCTCTCCACCACTTTTTGGATACAAAATTCCTCCACAATGACCTTGGTTTTAAAACCTATTGGAGTAGCTTAATTCCTGGGAAAATCAGTTTGCATGGTTGGAAAGTTCAGCATAGAAGGCTTGCTACTTTTGATAATTTATCAAAACGGGGAATTTTGTCCGATCGAAAATTCTGTCCGTTTTGTGAATTATACCCAGAGACAGAAGCACATATCTTCTTTGAGTGCTTCTTTGCAAAAAGTCTGATTATGGAGATTGCAAAATGGTGGAACATACCCCCTCCAGGGAACATGTTTGAGTCGATCTTCACATGGGGTGAAACTAACAATCTCAAGGGTGAGAAACTCCATTTTTTTAAGGCAACCATCCTCACGTATTTTTGGCAAATTTGGAAGACAAGGAATGAGATGGTTCATGATAAAAGGAAGGAGTCGATTGAGAGGATGTTCTTTTTAATTCAAGGTTTGACGTTTTTTTGGATTAAGTCTAGAAAGAAGATTTTTTACTGTGTGGATTGGTCTTGTTGGGTCTGTAAGCCTTCCTCCGTTTCTCCTTTGTAATGCTTTTGTTTTGCTAGCGCCTTGCTAGTGTTCTAATAAATTCCGCTGCCGTTCAAAAAAAAAATGAAAATATATTGCCCATTATTTAGATAAAAAATATTTTTAATCGCATAATTTTTTTTCCTCACCGATTAAATGATATATTTTAATGAGCATGTACGGTAAATAGAAACAACTAAAAAAACATGATAAAACAGTAAGTTGGTTGACTTCTGAAGTTAATTAATTATTTTTTAACTTCATTCAATGTTAATTAAAAAGTATTTTAACTGTAATTATAATATTAGTTGTACAGCATTAAACTCTTGTACCACTAGATAAAGATCATTTTTTCCCACAACTGTTACAACGGCAAAAACCACTTCGGTTATTTTCTTTTAATTATTTATAAATTACTAAATTATATTCTTACAAATTCTAGATCCATAACCAAAAAATTATGCAGATTTATTATTTAAATGTATTTTATTCATACTCTATTATGGACAAAATAATATTGCTTATTAAAATAACTTGTTCTAGATTATAAGATAGTTTAGTATTTTCAGAAATCATTAGTTTACAACAAAAATTCGTATACAAACGTATGAAAGATCAATCCCTTTCGGATATAACTTGGACCAACCTCTAATTTATGTTATTTAAAACAATTAATTCAACATTAATGTACTCTTATTTATATCGTTTTCTTCCTTTTCTTGCCTATATGTTACCTTTCGTTTTGAGACATACGAAAATGACGTGAAAATCCCTAAAATTGCAATTCTAGAAAGGAAATGTATTAACAAAGATACATATTATAGAAAAACCAGCTCCACAACATATTAATATCGAGATTAACGTTGATTCTCACACATATACTAAAAAGGGAATACACATTAGTGTGTTTAATGAGACGATAAATTAGCTTTATCACAAATCATGTTTTTCTTTTTAAAGATAAAAACCAAACGTGACATTGACATGATACAGTCGTGATTTCCTATTAGTTCATGTCTCAAAAGGCCATAAATTAAGAAGATGCTTACTTTATAAACAAGGGTATTATCGACACTTTATTCTGTATAAAAAAGACATAGAACACTAAACGAAACATAATAGAAAAACCAAGTTGACAACGTATTAAATTAAGAAAACCTTGATTTCTCACGCATATTCTAAAAAGGAAATACAAGTTAGTGTGCTTAATGAGGATCATTCGGCTTTATGACAAATCATGCTTCTCTTGTACCACAAATCTTATTTTTTTTTTCTAGAAATAAAAAAAAACAAACGTGACATTGACATGATACAATCGTGATTCCCTATTAGCTCATGTCTCAAAGGCCATAACTTAGGAAGAAACTTACTTTACAAACAAGGGCATTTTCGACATTTCGTTCCATATAAAAAGACATACAATACTAAACGAAACATAATAGATCAAAACCAGCTCGACAACGTATTAATCTCAAGAATAACCTTAATTCTCACGCATATACTAAAAGGGAAATACAAATTAGTGTATTTAATGAGATGATAAATCGGCTTTATGACAAATCACGTTTCTCTTGTACGACAAATCTTATTTCTCTTTCTAGAAATAAAAAAACAAACGTGACATTGACATGATAAAATCATGATTCCTTACTAGTTTGTGTCTTAAAAAGGCCATAAATTAGGAAGACACTTACTGTACAAACAAGGGCATTTTCGACATTTCGTTCCGTATAAAAAGACATACAATACTAAACGGAACATATACAAATCAAAACAAAAAAAAATATATGATTAGGATTTAAACCAAAAAAGCAGTCAAATTACCAAACCAACCTTGTCCTGGTGTCAATTGTCATTTGTCAAATGCAAGTTTTGTGGTAGTGAAATTACGAAAATACCCTTTGGGTGGGCATATTGTTTCCCTCTATAACTGAATTACCTTCCATTGCACGCCTCTTTTGTTTCTCCTCCTCCATCAAATACATAAAGAGCGACACTCTCACACGCATCTCTCTCTCATGTCCTCCACTTGTCGTCAACAACCTCTCGATTTCACCATTTTCTCTCAAAATTCCAAATTCCAGAACACTCTCTATCTATCTATCTATCTATCTACGGCCATCGCCATGTCTACAGATCTACTACAACAATTCCGGCTGAATGACCTTCCTCCGGCGATCCAATTACCGTCGTCTCTTACACTCAAGCTTCCAGAACCGTCAGACGAATCATCATGCAGAACTCAATCGGAATCGGAGGAATGCGTAACGCCGACGTCGCCGGAGCACAGGATTCCGGAAATCCTCACCTGTCCGCCGGCGCCGAAGAAGCAGAGACGATCTGCGCCTTCCTGCAAGCGGAGGCTGTGCGAGTTTCAGTTCTTCGAGGTCGTTGCGAGAGAGGAAATTGATTCGTTTTTCAGGTCTAGCTATGAATTTATCAATCAGGAGTCGTCCAAAAAGAGGAGGTGGTGTCCTCTATGAAATTTTTTTAATCATAAATATTACTCTACGAGATTTCATTCAATTTCGAGCTCATCATCATTGAATTCTTCTGTCTTATATGAATATATGTATGTAATTTTTTTCTATACGTTACTGTTTCTTATGATATGTCAATTCAATTGACAATTTGATATCAGTTTTTCTTCTTCTTCTTCTTCTTCTTCTGGTGATCAATTCAATCAAACTGAAATTCGAAATGTTTAGATCTGAATTTTAGAATTTGTTTTTTTTTTCCTCTAATTGTACTTAAATTGTTTGCTGAAAGCTTAATTATTCAGATTTATTCGCTATCGGATTTCTATCTAGCTTTTCTTCAAACAGATCTGAAACGTTCTTCTTCATGATTTGTGTAAGTTGTTACAATTCGAATTCTGTAAATTCATCGAGAATGCTTCCATGGAGTATTTCAATTCTCGAATTCATTTTGATGATAATTATCAAAATTCAATTCCAACGAGATCGAGATCCTCTTCTTTCTATCCAAATCTATCAATCAATCATTATATCTGAATTCAAATTGAATGGATCACTATCATGTTTTTTAATTTCTAGTTTTTTTCCAGCATTTATGTAACAATTTAAATCTTCTATTAATTCATTAAAATTCATTTAAATCTTACAATATTGAATCAGACTGATTGAATAGTGTTGTAAATTTGTACTTGAATGAAATAATATATTTTTTTAAAATAAAAATACTAAATCTGAATATAAGATGTAAATAATTAGTTATGAAGTGAGAGTAGTAGTGTTTAGTTATTTTGTTTCTATCTTTGATGAACAGGGCCCATGCAGAGCTGTCCTTGATGCATTGCTTGTACTTTGCGCCTATTTTTGTTGCCATTTACTTCCCTTCCAGTCCCTGATACGATTTTCGGAAATATCAATATAAACATATATATAGAGAGAGAGGAAAGTTCAAATACAAACCACTTTTTAGTTGTGAACGTGAGGACAACCGGGAGCGCGACACGTGGCGGCTTTGAGTGTGGTCCCCTCCTTTAATTCAATGCCCTCCCATGAATCGCGCCTAGTCATCCGCCGTGGACATGACATGGCGCTTAGTCATCCGCTACATGTCGCGCTCTCGGTTGTCCTCATGTTCACAACCAAAAAGTGGTTTGTATTTGAACCTAGAGATATATATATGTGTGTGTGTGTGTGTCAAATATTTTATAAAAAGTTACCACAAGTGCTAAAAAGATAAAATGATGTTTGCTGAAACCAAATAGATCCCGTTAAGGTTGTATTCGGCAAAAATAAGTGTTTATAAGCTACTATATGCTTGGATGATGAACCATAAGCTAGCTTATGAAAACGCTAGTTGGAGTAACATACTAACGTTTCAGGAGCTTTTTGTAGCATTTTTATCAATTGTACCCTTATTAACATTAATTATTATTTTACTAGATACCTTTTTTGGTCGTTTTATATATACTTATAAACTAGTTTTTACCGAAGACAGTTTATTCATAAGTTAGCTTATCAGCTACTAGCTAGTTTATTAGTTAACAGCTAGTTTATTGGCTTCTAGCTAGCTTATTCGTCAACAACTACCTTATCGGCTATCAGCTAGCTTATCAGTTATTTTGGGAGGACAATGGAAGATTCCCTCCTATGGTTAACTAGTAATTTAAGTTAATTTTGATTTAGGAAAAAGATTAGTAAGTAGAAGGGAATGGAGGAGTAAGGTTGAAGAAAGTGAAATTGCAAGAGGTGATGATGAACATGTGGTGGTGGTCAGAGAAGAACTTCCAAGTCACGTTAGAATCACACCATGACAAAAAACACGTCATATATATATATATATATATTCACATCTCTTCTACCTTCTCTTCTCTGTATCACATTTATCCTATATATATTTATTATACATGTATATCTCATACTTTTAGATAAATATTAACATCATCTTCTAACTTTATTAAAATTATCTATTAATTGTATAGATTGACGACCTTTAGTACTTTGTAGTAATTATCAATTGACGAATACATATATCCTTATCTAAAACTTGTTCATGTTTAAAAAAAATATCATCAAAAACATAACCATACATATATAATTAATTTTTTTATTTTAAAGAATTAACATACATGGTACATATTTATTAGTTATATCACCCGCAGTCGTCTAAATCTCTAGACGCTCTTCAAACCATCCCGACTTTATTGAGATAGATGTGTTACACACTTTCGCGTATAGAAGACATTCGGTCAGAAAAATTAACCAAATTTAAATAGTATTTTTAAAAGAGTGTATTTAAAAAAAACATAAGTGCGATATATACCTCTAACCTCATATACTAAAATAAATGTTATGTAGAGTCAAGTTCATTTAGAAACCAAAAAAAAAGTAAAAACCGTAGAAACTCATGGTTTCATAGCTTAAATCAATGAAAACTTTTCGTAGAGTTGTTTCATATGATGCAAATGTTTCATATAATTCATTTTTTGGTGTTCTTTTTTGTAAAAATAACAAGGTTTCATAGGATTAAAGAAAATACATAGAGTTGTTTCATAAGCATAGAAAAATGTATGAAACCTTTTCATTTTTATATAAAAAACACCAAAACATGAAACAATTTCATCAAAAAATAAATTATATGAAATATTTGCATCACAATAAACAACTTTACGAAGAGTTTTCGTTGATTTAAACCAAAAAACCATCGGTTTGTAAGTTTTTACTCTTTTTTTGGTTTCTAAATGAACTTCCCTCATGTTATGTATATGTATACATATATTTGCATAGGGTTAGATTCAAATGTGAACTCAATTTTCGTTGTGAACGTGAGTGTGAGAATATGTGGAATACCCCGTGACTGGGGAGCTGTGTATTGACAACAATATATAAACAGAAAAGTTACAGAAGGGTCCCTATACTATACAAGTATTTAACACACCCCCGTAGTTTGATCAGGGGGAACACGAATGTTCAAACTATCTCTAAAATCAAGAAACAAACTAGAAGGTAGACCTTTTGTAAAAATATCTGCATACTGATAAGCAGATGGAACATGCAAAACACGTATATGACCAATCGCAACACGCTCCCTAACAAAATGTAAGTCAATTTCCACATGTTTGGTTCTCTAGTGCTGAACAGGGTTAGAGGCTAGATACATGGCACTGACATTATCACAAAAGACAACAGTGGCACGAGAGAGAGGACAAGACAACTCGAGCAGGAGATTTCGTAACCAAGCAGCTTCAGCAACTACATTGGCTATCCCCCGGTACTCGGCCTCGGCACTTGAGCGGGAAACAACATGCTGTCGTTTGGAGGACCAAGATACGAGATTGTCACCCAGATAGACACAAAACCCTGAGGTGGACCGACGAGTATTAGGACACCCGGCCCATTCGGCATCCGAATAAGCAACCAAGCGATCAACGGCTGACGGTGTGATATGAAGACCATGAGACAAGGTACCTTTTAAATACCGTAAGATGCGTTTAAGCGCATTGAGATGCGGAAGACGCGGGTCATGCATAAAGAGACAGACCTGTTGTACGGCATAGGCAATATCAGGACGAGTAAAAGTCAAGTACTGCAAGGCACCAGCAAGGCTTCGATATAAGGTGGGATCAGAAGCAGGCTCACCATTAACAGCAAGCTTTGTTTTGGTGTCAGCCAGTGTGCTGCAGGGATTGCACGAGACCATATCAGTTCGTTCTAGAATCTCCTGAGCAAAGGCAGATTGAGAAAGAAAGAGTCCGGAATTGCTACGAGACGCAACAATTCCTAAAAAGAAGGATAACGGACCCAAATCAGACATGGGAAACTCAGAAGATAACTGAGAGATGACCATGGAAATGAGAGTAGGAGAAGAGGCAGTAAGAATAATGTCATCGACATAAAGAAGGAGGTAGATAGTATCAGATCCGCGATGATACGTGAAAAGAGATGTGTCAGTCTTACTGCTAAGAAAACCTAAAGAGGAGAGGTAGACAGCAAAACGATGATACCATGCACGGGGTGCCTGCTTAAGGCCATAAAGAGCCTTGCGTAGGCAACAGACATGATCGGGAAAAGAACTGTTTACATAGCCAGGAAGCTGACGCATGTAAACAGTCTCAGTGAGATCACCATGAAGAAAGGCATTCTTAACATCACGCTGATGAATAGGCCAGTTGCGGGAGATGGAGATGCTAAGAACCGTGCGAATAGTGGCAGGCTTGACAACGGGACTGAAAGTGTCATCAAAGTCCAGTCCGGGTTGCTGTGAGAAACCCTGAGCAACAAGACGGGCTTTGTAACGCTCAAGACGTCCATTGCTGTCAAACTTTTGGAGAAACAGCCAACGATTGCCAACTATGTTAGCATCAGAGGGTTTAGGAACCAGATCTCACGTGTAGTTAGAAAGAATGGCAGCCATTTCAGCATCCATGGCGGCCCGCCAATGCGGGTCACACAAGGCCTGAGCTGTAGATCGAGGGATAGGAGAAATGTTAGTGGTGACCGAAAGGTTGAAGATCTGTTTAGGCTTGAGGGAGCCTATGCGAGAACGAATAGTCATCGGATGACCGGAGGTAGTCGCCGGAGCAGAAGGAGGCTGAGAAAGCCCAACAGAAGGAACAGAAGGAGAAGAAGAAGTGCCAGAAGGCTCAGCAGGTGGAGGCTGAGAAGAGGAAACAGAGGCAGAGGGATCAACATCTGGTGCAGGGGAAGAGGTGTCAACCATAGGAGAGAGGGAAGGTAGAGACTCGTCAATATCAAACATGTCGTAGTCCTCCGAGGAGGGACGAGGCTAGAAGTCGGGAAACGGAAAATGGGTTTCATCAAAGGTGACATGACGAATGATGACCTTTTGTATGATGAGATCTAAACAGCGATACCCACGATGATCCGTGCTTGGACCAAAGTAGACACAGGCTGAGGATCGAGGAGCAAGCTTGTGGGGACTAGTGGGTAAGGTGTTAGGATAGCACAAACACCCAAAGACACGAAGATGGGTGTAGGTAGGGAAGAAACCAAACAAGACCTCAAAAGGAGTCTTGTACTGAATGGTTGTAGACAGAAGTAGGTTGAAGGTATGAACAGAGGAAAGAAGAGCCTCAACCCAGAAAGTAGGTGGAAGGGAGGCTTGTATCAGAGACGTGCGAAGGGTGTTGTTGATGGTACGAATCGTGCGCTCGGTCTTCCCGTTTTGGGGGGAAGTGTAAGGACAGGAAAAACGGATTTTAATGCCATGAGTTTTGAAAAAATCCAAGAAGGGTTGATTATTAAATTCACGGCCATTATCACATTGGAAAAGTTGTATATCCGTTTTAAACTGATTGAGCACATAAGCACGAAACGTTTTGAAAGTCGAAAACACCTCAGATTTAGCACGTAAAGGAAACACCCATAAAAAATGAGAGAAATCATCCAAGAAGAGAACATAATATTTGAAGCCACTTAAACTAGTGACAGGAGAAGTCCAAAGGTCAGAGTGTATAAGTTCAAATACATGGGAGGTTTTAGTGGAAGACACAGAGAAAGGTAACCGACAATGTTTTCCTAATTGACAAGCATGGCATAAGGAAGATGTCTTACCAGAGCAAGAGATAAACTTGCGAGACATAAGAAACTGGAAAACAGCAACACCCGGATGACCAAGTCTCCGATGCCAGGTGTCAAAGGAGATGGCAACATTGGCCGACGCAAGAGCAGACGGAGGAGAGGAGGGAAGGACGGGATAAAGATCGTGATGATCACTGTCACATCGCTGAAGAGGACGACATGTTTGAAAATCCTTAACAGTGAAACCAAACGGATCAAACTCAACAGAGACAGAATTATCAACAGCAAAACAACGAACATAAATGAGATTCTTGATGATTTTATCAGACACAAGAACATTTTTTAACTGAAGAGGCCAAGAGGAAAAAGGAAAGCTACATTGGCCAATGTATCTAGCAGGAATAACAGAACCATTACCAACTTGTATGAAATTAGAATTACAAGGAGTTAGAGAGTGCATTGTACCTTGATTGAATGTCATGTGCCTGGTTGCACCAGAATCCATATAGAAATTGTTGTCTTGCGGCACTGGAACTGACGAAGCCTGAAACATAGAAGAAAGGTCAGTGAACTGTGTCTGTCCATACTGTGAGGCATAACCATTGAAGGAGGTCTGAGGAGGCAGTGGGACTGGCATGGACTGCTGCGTGGACTAATCGAACTGAGGAGTGCTGAACATCGTAGGGGGTGGTTGAGGAGTACCAACCCCAAAGGAGTACGCAGGAGGCACACCAAGGAGACCTGGCTGTGCTGTTGGAACATGGCCAGGTGTAACAGAATTCCCAAAGGAGACCTGAGGGTGTCCTTGATTACCTGCAAAAGAGTGAGAGCTTGCAGGAACATCAGTATTACTTCCCCCCCCCCTTGGAAGCAAAACGCCATTTATTTCTACCCTTATTAGATTTATTTTTCAATTTCCCAAATGGGGCAGACTGGGTAGAGGAGTACAAGGCAGCGGAAGAGGTGAGTGGGGTATCTGGATGAGGTTTAATGGACTCATTACGGGATTCATGGAGAAGAAGCATATTTTTGGCTTCTAGGAAGGAGGGGAAGGGCTTGGTGTTTGTGATTACATCGACGATGCTATGGTAGGATGGTGGTAACTGACGCAGGATTTTCATGACAAGTTCAGTCTCATCAATTTTAGAGTCACAAGCAGCCAGAGCATCTGCCAAATTTTTTAAGTTAAGGCAGAAATCAGTGATAGAGGAAGTTCCTTTTTTTGTATTACGAAACTGCTCTTGAAGCTGAAGCATGCGAGACATTTTGTTATTTAGAAAAAACTCATCAAGCTTATCCCATAGATCTTTGGCAGTACAGTTATCATCGGATATTATTTGCAAAAGATTAGCATCACAAGTAGAGTAAAACCAGGATTTGATGCGAGAGTCAATAGTCTCCCAGTCATCATTAGAAACGGCAGGTTTTGATTTGCCAGTGAGGTGACCATGGACTTTGGCACCCTTACACATATCCAAAAAGATACGATGCCAAAGCTTGTATTTTGACTCATCAGTTGAAAGTTTAAAACTAAATTGGGAGTATACATCGGTGAGGTCAAAAACGAGCTGAGTAGCGGTAGGGGCAGTGGGAGTATTTGTGGGTGATGAGGTAGTCATGACCACAAAAGGGGAATCGAAAAAATAAACTAACAAAAGTAAATAAATAAATAGACAAATCGCTTAACCGCGGGTAGAGAGAAAGTAATGTACCACACAAACCCTACACGTAATAGGCGATAGGGAGACCCGTCAGCGGCTGTTGAGCAGTGGCGAGAGGTGGCAAGCAGTGGTGACTGATGGTGGTGACAACAGCAACCAGCGGCAAAGTCGAATAGTCAGCCAGGCGAGGTTCGCGGCGCGAGCAGGGGCTTCGCGGCACGAGAGAAGGCAACGCTAGGGTTTCGATCCGCGAGTGGAGACGAAGCGACTCCGAACAGTGGCGCGAGCAGGGGGTGCGGCGGCGAACGGCGCTGGTGGTTGCAGGGTAGAGCAGCAGCAGCAGGAGGGTTGTGGCGGTTCACAACCGGCGAAGGTTACGGGGTTCGACGGATTGCAGCGGCGGTTAGCAACCGGCGCTAGGGTTCCGATACACGCGACGAGAGGGCGAGCAACGGGAGTAGATCCGGCGAACACGGCAGTAATGGCGGCCGTGACAGCGTGACGGCAGGTCACCGGGAAGCAGGAAGAGTGGCCGGTCCGGTGGTAGGGTGCTACCGCCGGCGGCGACTGCCGGAAGTAGGGCAGCGGCGGCTGGGGACGAAAAACTAGGGCTTTCTTAGTTGGCTCGATACCATGTGAGAATATGTGGAATATCCCGTGACTGGGGAGCCGTGTATTGACAACAATATATAAACAGAAAAGTTACAGAAGGGTCCCTATACTATACAAGTATTTAACAGTGAGGACGAATCTCGTCACACATCTTTGGTTATGGTGGACGCGATCACGGAGGTTTAACGCGATTCATGGGAGGGTGGAGATTATTAACCCGGTCAAAACCGCCTTTATAGACCGGATGTGTAACAACCCAATTATTGAAGCCCAATAAATTGAACCCATTTCAGGGCCCAATATGTAAATTAAGCCCAAAAAGGAAGCCTAGGGCTTCAAGACCCAAAAAGTTAGAAGGTAAGTGAAAAAGGGCATTTGAGAAGGGGATTTCAAAGAATCGAATTGGAGGAAACTTGGAAGGGAAATTCAGTTGGGAAACCATTTGCATCAAGAAGATTTCTTCAAAGGTAATCATCTTATCATCACCTCTTTAATTACATGTTTGTTATAGTAATCTTCCTCTTCATTGATGGTAGTTTTGGGGTATTCATAGTTAAGTAATCGATCTTGAGTATTGAACCACCAAGAGATTTGGGAATTGTATCAATTTAGCGTTTGGGCTTTACTATTGGAAGCTTTGATTCTCAAACCATTCATGGAGGTCAATTTGTATAGTGTTCAATTGGAAACCCCAATTGGATGATCCATTGATCATCTTGGGTTGTTTAGTGCTTTGGAAATGGATTAGAAAGTGATAAAAACCTTGTAGGGAGTGGTAAAAGTTAAGCAAGCAACCCATGTACGAGTTTGGAACCTTAAATTTGTGTTTTGGGGGCTGATTGGTGACCTGAGCGCAGCAGACCTGATCTGCGGGAACCGCGGGTCAGCCCGCGGGTAAGGAGCCGCGGCTCCACCCGCCGTTTCTGCTGTCTCTGCGCGGGTCGTTTTTCCCAAACTTCCTCGTTTGTTGTAGGATTCATGTTTAAGCTCCGGGGTTTACTCTAGGGTGATAATTGATGAATATTAGGAATGGTTAAGGGAGTTTTAACCCCTCGTTCAATGTCAAATTCAGATTTCGATTTGGGATCAAGTAGACAATTTAAGGAGTGAACTTGTGGTCGCACTCGAGGTGAGTTCTCTATCACTATATACTGATTTTGGAAATGCTTACATGAATGAATCTTGCTTTTTGAATTATGAAATGATGCTATGTCTTTACGAATATGTTGTGAAATTCTTGAAATGATGTTAAAGTGTTAAAATGTTTAAAGTGCTTGAGTGAGCCTTCAAGGTAGAGTACCTTGAGGTAGTGTGACCTCTTGGGAAGGTAAATGAATGTCTAGATCATGGAGGAGTGTATATGATCTAGGGGTGCTCCATTGGAGTGGGAAATGTTTCATCGCGAAGGGGAGGCGATGGGGGAATGTCCTACCTTGAATGGCGATCTCTAAAGTAATATGGAAATTGTGAGCTCATACTTGTCTTTGAAATGTTTTATAAATGTAAATTGCTTATCAATTGTTAATGGGAACTCACTAGACCTTTAGGTCTAACCCAATCTCTTTTCAACTCAAACATTTCAGGTAAGCAAGCGATAGCTAGAAATGACAAAGGCAAGGGAAAGGCGAGCGAGTAGCTAGAGGGTGTGCCTAGCTAGTTAGAGTCCTTCCAATAATTCTCAGCTGTAGAGTTTATCCGCAGTAAAACATTGAGTTATTCATACTTGTCACTTGGTTTTATTTTTGGGTCGGTTTGGAACCCTTGTTAGCCGGTTTGGCTTGTTGAGATTTGATATGAATATGGTTTGAACTTGCGAAACTTTATTATCTTGAATGTTTCTAGTATTTTGGCATTTTGGGCCCTTACATGTGTAACACCCGTCCCACATGGATAGAAAGTAGAACTCATAGGCACCTTATAAGCCTCAAGTCATAGGCTACCAATAACTTCCACCATGGTTTTTAGTTGAACTCGAAGTTATTGGGCCAGCCTATAGCTTTGGGCTTTGGGGTGTTACAGAATGGTATCAGAGCCGATCCTTGTACCATCGGGATGGTGGGGCAAACCTCATCGGGAATGATGAGTCCTCGAGGGGGATGTTGATAACATCTTAGGCGAATCCCACATCGCCGAGGACAAGGAGAGAAAGATTCTGGGCAGGCCTGACGAGGACGTCAGGAGTTCAAGTGGGGGAGTGTGTAACACCCGTCCCACATGGATAGAAAGTAGAACTCATAGGCACCTTATAAGCCTCAAGTCATAGGCTACCAATAACTTCCACCATGGTTTTTAGTTGAACTCGAAGTTATTGGGCCAGCCTATAGCTTTGGGCTTTGGGGTGTTACAGGATGAGTGGCTGAGATTCGTTCTCATGTTCACAACCAAAATGGAGTTCACATTTGAACTTTCCTCTATTTGCATATTCTCAAAAGGTAATATTTGCATCATATTGTATATTCAACAATGGACACTACAATTTTAGTAAGGTAAACTTGAAAATTTGAATAAACTTGAACTAAAGTGGAAATCACAACTTTTTAGCGTTTAAATTCAAGTGTTATCAAAATCCTTGTAGTCATGGAAGTTCATATTTATCAGTAAAATTCCAGCACATTCTGGTCGCTCGATTGAGTGATAAATGCACCTAAGGTGACAAAAAGCCATTGTTCCTAAAAATTTGAGCTTGAAAAGGCATTCAACCTTTTCATTTGATGATTTGGAAGTCTTTGAGACACTTGTGTGTAATCGTTACGGCCCATAGATTACTAACTATCCGAACTCATAAAAAATGGACATCGTTGATGTTTTAGGTGAACAAAAATAATCAGATTAAATGGAACTAAACTTTTTTTTTTCAACTTAGTATAAATTATTAAATTTCCGTTTCAAGTCAAACTAAAGATCATGACATTTGAATGGGATCGAAGGACAAGTCAAGTCAATTTTTTAAAGCAAAAGTCAAGTCAAAATTTCAAAGGTAGATAGATGGCAATGTAAGAGAAGACTATTATTGTACATTCGAAAAAGAGCATAAACAACCCCTCTTCTTCCTCCCCTCTGCTGGTTTGTTTTTTAGGGAGCTTTCCTAAACGCACGTAGTGTACTCAAAACAACCTTGGTAACAACTTTGAAAACCCTTGTACCTACAAAAAAAATCAGCTATCAATATTATTTTCAAATCTCAAAATCCAACTGGTTGTTAACTTACCAAAAATTTTGTTAGGTTTGATTTTTCCAGTTGAATCAGTCACGTTTCCGTATACAGCTCTTTCAACGATATCAAAGTCGTAATCTACAAAGCAAAATCAAAAAGTCATTAAGTTAAAAAACATTAAAAAAAGGAAAAAAAAAAGAAAAATACCGTTCAACTTGTAGTTGCAAGAAGCATCGCTCAGTTCCTTCAAGCTTATGTTTTGTTTGTTTGACTTAAAACGATTTATTCTCTGTTGAAGGACTTGACAGTTGGATGCATCAGTTATTTCTCCTATAAAATGAACAATCAATAAAACACTTTGGAATACATAATTACATGAGGAAACAAAGAGATGATTTCATGGGAGAAAAGGCAACAAAAGAGAGAGAAAAGATGCCTTGTACCATTTATTCCCTTTTATTATCCAATGAGTAAAGGAACTTATTCCTTTTTATTACCCAAAGGATAACAATAGGGAATCTTGTGGCATCATGTGAACAAAGGACCAGCCATTTCTCCATTATAAAAGAGTGATATTGGCTCCAAGGCTCAATCATCCCATCCATGATCCATCACCCCATCTTTGGATCATCATTTTCTACTTAGTTTTTCTTTCATCTCTTAGTTTTTAACTTAGTTTTTGCAAAGTAGAAGTAACTTTTGTTTCAAGTAGTTATCTAGCTTAGTGTAATCTTTGTTTTCCAGCCTAGAAGTAATTTTAATTTCAGAAAAGTTAACATATTTACTAGTTATATCACATGTGATCGCCGGAATCTTTAGACGTTCTCCAAACCATTAGACTTGATTGAGGTAGGTTTGATCCCTACTTTCGTGTATACAAGACGTTCGGTTAGAAAAGTTAACCCAATTTAAATAGTACTTTTAAAATGCTTTTCAAGATCTTTAACTTCAAAAGAGTGTTTACACACAACACCAAGTGCATGCGATATATACACCTCTAACATCGTCTTTGTAAGGTGAACTTGAAAATTTGAATGAACTTGAACACCGCGGTGGAAATCATAACTTTTTAACATTTAAATTCAGGTGTTGTCAAAACCCTTGTGGTTATAGAGGTTCGTCACGTTCAAGACATTCTGATCGCCCAAATGATAAGACAATGCGCCTAAGCTGACAAAAAACCCATCGTTCCCCAAAAAAGTTTTGAGCTTGAAAAGGCATCCAACCTTTTCATTTGATGATTTTGGAGGTCTTTAAGACACTTGTGTACAATCGTTATGGCCCATGGACAATTAATTATCCGAACTCGTATAAAAAATGGACACCGTTGATGTTTTAGGTGAACAAAAATAATCAGATTAAATGGAAGTACAATTTTTTTTCAATTTAGTATAAATTTCTGTTTCAAGTTAAACTAATGATCATGAAATTTGAATGGGATCACTAGAAGGACAAGTCAAGTCAATTTTTTTAAGCAAAAGTCAAGTCAAATTTTCAAAGTTAGATAGATGGCAATGTAAGAGAAGGGTATTATTGATACATTCTAAAAGGAGCGTAAAAATATAATCAACAAATACTATGTCTAGTAAATTAATTAGATAAGTTAGTTGTTGCTTAACTGATATTTTAGATTAAAATATAAAATGACGTGAAAAAAGCACAATTAATGGAAAAATATAACACGCATTATTGGATAAAGAATTAAAAAAAACTATAAAGCTTATTGAAACTAACTTGAAATAGTTTTTTGCATAGAACTAACTTATGACAAATCAAACAAGACTTTAAAAAAAACTAAGTTATGGTAGTCAAGTATAGCAAAAAAAAAAAATCAACCGGATTTGTAACCGAAAAAACTATAAGGACATAAGACTTTTCCCTTCATAAATTCAGTTGTAATTGCTACATATATCTTATCATGATAGTTCTACATTAACAATTTGAAATCTTAATAGTTAAATGGATTATACCTAAAAGGGTAACGATAAACCATTTAGTATGTATGTATAGCCTGTTACACTAACCTAGAATTGAACAAATTAATAAGTTGCTAAACTAAGTAGATTTTCGTTTTTTTTTTTTTTTTTTTTTTTTTTGGAAAAGAGGACGGTACCTCGGAAAAATTTATTCAACGAAAAAAGAAAGACAACCTACGAGGGGCATACCCCAAGAATACAAAAATGTTGACCAAGGACATGCTTGGGGAACAACCAAAAAATAATCCTAACTCTAGGATTAAAAAATACAATCTAGCCCAAGTAGAAAAATAAACAACCACACAAGAAATCCTACCATAAAAATAACTCCAACAAATCAGCCCAGCAGCAAAAATGGCCCAGGTCCATAGCAGCTCAGCATGACGCCCACCAATAAAATCTCCCAAGATAGTAGGCCCAAAGTCCATTAATAAATAATGGACCGTCAATAAAAAATCCCTTAGAACTTCAGCCCCATCATGCACAAAAAATAGCCCAATTGAAGTAGCCCAACATCTTGTTAGAGTAATCTGATCCATAAAGAAATCAGCCCAACAAATAAAAAGCAGCCCAAACATCTCCTTTATAGATCAAAATATGAAGACTGCTATCAGGCCCAAATCCACCACCACATAAGAAGCCCATTCTGCTAATATTACGTAAACCATGAGAACAGACACAAATAGCCCATATGCGATTAAAAGCCCAATTGCAAACATAAGCCCAATCAAACATAAGCCCAATACTCCCTTCTCCTTATAACCCCATACGTATTCATAATCCAGCCCCAACCATCAGCTCCCCTTTTATCACCAAACCATCTTATCAGAAGCAGCTTATAACAATCAGCCAGCTTAACAACAACTTTCTCCTCCAACACCACATAAGCAAAAACCCAAAAATCCAAAAATCGATTGAGCACAGCAACTTGAATCAAGTTCCTCCACTTGCACATCCAATTCAAACTCCATAATCCAAGAATTAAATCCACTTGACATCGACACCTCATCCATAATAAATCAGCCAAAGCAATCTTGAAATTGGCCACCAATCTGATTCGATGGAAGTTAGGGCACAGAAGGAGAAAAAATCGATGAATCCCTCCATCCAGATGCAAAATTCGAATACTCCAAGCTACAATAGGCTGCAATCTTCTACCCAATCTATTCCAATAAAGCTTCTGGATTCGAATTCCCAACATTCCAAGCCCCAAAAATGAATCCACCCTCCAAATCAAATACATATTAGCAAGAATCAAGCTTCTGAATTGGCCATGAGTTCCAATTCGTGATGTACCATACCCAAATTGAATCCTGTAGCTACCAAAATCCTTTGCAGTAAAAATAGAGAAGAGCTTCCAGGATTGTAACAAGATACCAAATTGATCTGTCCAGCTTGAAGCAAAAAACTTCAAATTGCTACTCAAGAGCATACAAAATAGGACCAAATGATAATTTGTGTAACTGGTATAGGCATTGATGTCCAAAAACCCAGCTTGATGGGTGGAACTGACTATATAAACAGACAGGACATGGCAAAATTTTACAAAAATTGGCCACTGTATAAAATCTACCACATGAACAACCTTCTTACTCAGCAACCAACACCAATTCCAACCCCTTATAACTCCAAATCCCATAATTAAAAACACTTTGTGGTCCAATTGAACATAGCATTGGTAAGAAACAGCCTTGAAAACACAGCACCTTCTCCCATCTAACATCCACCTTATGTCAGCAGGATAACATATCACCTTATAACTCCTCAAATCAGCCCAATCAACATCATATCTCCATAAGCACACCACAAAATAACAGGAAGAGGACCAAATTGTAATAAGCCACACTTCAACCTTATAACTCCAACAGCAAACATCCAAACAGACCCCATTCCTTATAAATATATGATAGCACAGAAAAGAAATCAAGCAAACCAAGACACCCTTATTTCTCCATTGCCACCATATTTCCTTTTCTGTCCCACAAATAATCAAGTAACCAAACACACCATCCTTATAACTCCAAGTCCAATCCCACCAGGTCATAACACCACCAAACAACCCCTTTAAAGACCAAATTCTGAAGAGAACACTTGGCATCCTTTCAATAACTAACCAAATTCCCAAACCAGCAGTTAAGCAATTTGAGTCACATAACCAAATAACAGCCATCAAGAAGGAAAAGACAGCACACATAACACCAAAACAAGATCCAGCCTTATCACTCCATTTCAGCTGACTCAATTGCAAATAAGCAATCCTCCAAAATAGAAAGCAGCAAATAGAGAAATAAAAGACCAACTCCCAAACAATACAAACAAAACTCAGCTTGACTCTTTGATTAGTATATAAGGAAGCCAGATTAGAAATCAACAGCATATATACCAAATCACAAGAGTTAGCACACACAAGGCTGAGACAATAGATATCCCAACTACTTAGTGCTAGCCTAATGCCAAATCTGAGATCCTCTGAAAAGAATAAATCCAACAAATCCCCACAGAAAAAAGCAATAAGATTTCTCAAATCATAAAAAAGACCAAATCCCACCTTATAACTCCAGATCAGTTTTAACTGAGAATCAAAAGGAAAGCAAAGCTTGAATGACCAAACAGACCTCCAGCCCAACCAAAAAAAACAAACCAGCTCACCCTTATAACTCCTAAACAAAACCTCCTTATAACTCCTAACCAAAAGATCAAAAAAGATGCTGCAAATAAGCATATCAGTTCCAAACCTTATAGCAGCAAACAATATCTCAAAGAGCCATAAATTATCAGCCTTATCACTCCATTTAGTTGATAACATAACCACCAAATACACAAGCACAAACCACCTTATATCACCAAATCCATCCTCCAAATAAAAACAAGGCTGAAAACAGATCCAAACCATAACATACTTCACAAAAAAAACTACAAGAGGCCAAAAGAAAAAACCAATCTGAACAGACCCATACTTCAGCCTTATATCTCCAGCAGAAAGCATCCATATAAATCCCACTCTTTGATACCTCATAGCTAAACCAAAACAAAACAAACCACCCTTATTTCTACATTTCCACCAGAAATCCACCTTTTTCCAAAAATTAATCAAAGGTTCACAAGTACCATGGCTTTTAAAACACCACAAAGAGCCATAATCCTCATCCACCATTTGCCAACTATCAACACAAACCACCTTATTTCTCCACCATAGCAGATTATAAAGAAAGTAATGTTTGTTAAAAATATTAAAAACTAAGTTATGGTTGTCAAGTATAGCAAAAAAAAATCAACCGGATTTGTAACCGAAAAAACTATAAGGACATAAGACTTTTCCCTTCATAAATTCAGTTGTAATTGCTACATATATCTTATCATCATAGTTCTACATTAACAATTGGAAATCTTAATAGTTAAATGGATTATACCTAAAAGGGTAACGATAAACCATTTAGTATGTATGTATAGCCTGTTAGACTAACCTAGAATTGAACAAATTAATAAGTTGCTAAACTAAGTAGATTTTCGTTTAGTGCTACGAAACATGGCTTTTTGTGTTCATCTATTCTTCAGATACAATTTGATTCTATAACCAAATCTCAATCTGTCAAAAGTCGATCAAAACCTTTTGAGGTTATACATTCAAGGCCTACTTTGGTTTTCTTTCGTGAATATTGTATATTTCATTTTGTTTTTTTTTAATTGAAATAATCTATTTATTTATTGTGATAATAAAAATGATGATGATAAAATTTATTTGAACTCTAAAAGATTTTTTCACTAAAATGAATTATTTAGATTTCTACAAAAACTAGAAAATAAACTATATGGAACAAAAATATAATGGAATAAATTGTAATTAAAACCATAGGGTGACATCGATAACTATGAATTTTCATAGTTATTTAGTTCTCTTTTTAATTAAATATTAGTACAAAAATAGCCACTTTTGCATCTTTATTTTATCTTTTAGTTAAAAATAATGTTCTGAGCCTTAACAAGCGTATTTTAGTATTTTAGGAGTTTATTACGCGTTTTGGAGTATTTTTGTAGAAAATTTGTGCAGCAGCTCTGGGAGTGCCCACTGCAGGCGCTGACGAGGGCAAATTCGGAATTACAAGAAAAAGGACAACTAGTGGGGCATCTTAGTGCATGGACCAGCTCATGCTTGCTGAAAATCACATGAGGAAAGAAGGAAATGATTTCATGGGAGAAAAGGCATCAAAAGAGAGAGAAAATATGCATTGTACCATTTATTCCCTTTTATTATCCAATGGGTAAAGGAACTTATTTCTTTTTATTACCCAAAGGATAATAATAGGGCATCTTGTGGCATCATGTGAACAAAGGACCAGCCATTTCTCCATTATAAAAGAGTGATATTGGCTCCAAGGCTCAATCATCCCATCCATGATCCATCACCCCATCTTTGGATCATCATCTTCTACTTAGTTTTTCTTTCATCTCTTAGTTTTTAACTTATTTTTTGCAAAGTAGAAGTAACTTTTGTTTCAAGTAGTTATCTAGCTTAGTGTAATCTTTATTTTCCAGCCTAGAAGTAATTTTAATTTCAGAAAAGTAGTTTTAACTTTTATTTTCGAAGTTTGTAATTTAGCTACTGGAACTGTAGTGCCCACTATTGTCGGCACTGCAGCTTTTAAATTAAATCCAGTAATCTTTTAAGTATGTCGTTTTTCAACTTTCTTATCTTAGTTTTTCTTACTTTATTAATTATGCACTAGTAAGTAATTAGGGATGTAGGAAGAAAAAGTACCCGGAGTTTATAAACAATGCTTGAATAGTTTTCGTCTTTTTAAACTTAAATTATTTTGTTCATTTAAAGTTCGAATATGACCCAATGATGCAAACGAGCTGATCACTTGAATGTGTCTAACGTCTAGTCTTAACTCAGAGATGGGTAGGGCGTCGTGACACCAAGCTTGAATGATACTAGGGGATTCGAGAGAGTTCTTACGACACTAACGAGAGTTGGGTCAGTACAGTGGACACCTCCCACCAACAGGAGCGGGCAAGCTACCTAATGTGTCCACCGAGGCCACTTAGAGAAATTGCTTAAGCACAAGCCTATTAAATCTGAGAGGGTTCGCCGGGGGTGGCCACTGACTTAATAATTTAGTTTTTGAAACGTAAATTCTACTTGGAAGTGTGAGTATGAGATAGGACCGGGTCTTTCGTGAACAGAGAGTGTCCACTGTCCCACAACACTATGATCACCAACTAGGCCAAGTATTTCTTATAAAGTCCGGGGAAAAATATTCCTACGTCCCTATCTTTTAAACCTTAGAAAATCCCTTTTAATTAATCTTTGTCATTTAAGGCATTTCAAAACAAAACCAAAACCAACTTATTTCTTCCTCTCTTTTCGAAACGAGTAAAAAGGAGCACATGAGAACCGTATTGTCTTGATTGTTCCAGTCCCTGTGGAATACGATATCTGGTATCTTACCAACTATTACTTGGAAGTGACGATCACAGTGACCAGTGTATACTTGTACTGCCCACTGTGGCCTGTTTGCAAGCCACTGTGAATTACACGTGTTAGATCCCACTGCAATAATTCTTGATAAAGTAACAAACACTTGTGACCGGTGTGTAGTTGCACTGCCCACTGTGGCATGTTCGCAACCCACTGTTGAATACACGCGTGTATTGTGGCTCTGTCTAGGTTTATGCCTACCAGGCATCATCCTCAACCACCCAACTTACCAATGGTGATAAAATATTGACCAAAGCAGAGAAAAGACTCATAATACTTAAGATATTAAATCAGTTGAGAAGCTGAGTTAACGATGAGAAACGTAAAAAGTAGGTCTAAACCATTGATCATTTTTAATCTCAGGGAATTGATCCAATGCATTTTAATGTATCTTACACAAGACATCTCATCCTAATGTGCATCCATTTCTTTCTATAAAATGCGTTTTAAAGAGGAATTGATCCATGCATTTTATTAATGTATCTAATACAAGACATTTCATCCTAATGTGCATTCATTTATCATTGAACGGTGAATAACCATTTCTCACACTTTTCATCAAATATAACGCTGCTCAACGGAGCCCAACCATACATACGGTTAACAAATGAACATCTCTCTCTCTCTATCTTTCTATATATATATATATATTTATTTATTTATTTAGAGAGAGAGAGAGAGGTCAATTTCATTTCTGAACCACTAAAAGAGTATAACTTGTAAACCTAATCATAGTCGTTGATCAAAATAATCAAGTGAAGATATAAATTTATAGGAAATATGGAAATATGAAATATATATATATGTAAAACTTAACTATTATGAAAACATGAAATATAAAAACGCTTTATATAATTTTATAGGATTTTATAGGTTTAGTTTATACATAACCTATGAAGTGTCAAATTTGGTGGGAAACATGAGAGTGGTTATCATCCATTAGATGAGAAATAGATGAACATTAGGATGTATCACCGACACAAGATGCACCAGATCAATTCCCTTTTTAGCCATAATTTATGGGAGCGTATTTGATTAAAAATGATCAACGGTTAAAAAGCACTTCTCTTTAAAAATGACATTTTTTACATGATCTAATGTCTATACAGGGCCGTTCATAGAGTTTCGGATGCCCTGTGCGAAAATGCAAAATTATGCCTCTATGTCTATTTTTAAGCAAATGAAACGATGAACGATACGATTCTTTTATAGGGTTTGGAACCTAGCCAAGCTACGTGGCTCATCCTTACGTCCAATCGCCCATTTTTATTAACTAAACAAAGAGTACACATTGGGACATAAGAACTAAAACCCCAAATTACAAAATATAAATATACGTCACCTAAAACGATGTCTCCATGCATAGAAGGATAAAAGACAAGAAAAACTATAATTAGTTTTAATTAAAATGGTAAATAATTAGATTAAAGTTATAAAAAAAAATGCAACTCGACAAGTTTATAAATGTCAAGACTAATACAAACAGTAAGGTCATTAAAATTGATAAAAAAAAATACCAGTGAGTGCAATGGTGCAAGAAAACAACAAATGACTAAATCCTAAATTTCTAGGATAGGTTGTATAACAATTTAATTGATGTTGTGATGCAAATATGCAATTTGTCAATTTCTTAAATCCTTTAATTGATGCAAAAGCAAGTAACGTAGATGGAATAATGAAGAATTACACTAAATCAAAATCAACTAGATTAATAATGTAATATAATACCATACTTGGGAATTGTATAAAGCTCAACTCATAAATTATTAAACTAATTACCTATACTAATACCATTATATAGAAATTTGATACCCCTTGGGTTTTGATGCCCTGTGCGGTCGCACGGGCTGCACTGCCCCAGGGCCGGGCCTGTGTCTATACTTATGATGCAATTCTTAAAATACTTTTTAGAATACATATTGAAAGAATTTAGGTAAAAGCTATGCAACTTTTTCACATTATTTTTAGAGAAAATTATTTTTTTAGACAAAAAAAATTCCCTAATAATTAATTTGGACAAAAAATGGCTCCGGTGACATTTTTAGACACCGGACCGCTCCGCCGCCCGCTACCGCCGTGTTTTGGGCCGCTCTCCGGCGACAACCGGCGGTCTCCGGCGAGTTTTTTTGGTCCGCTACCCCTTCCGGCCGCCATCCGCGGCCCGCACCTGATTCGTCCACCTCAGGTCCAGTCATCGCCACCTCACCCGCCACCTCACCCGCCAAGCTGACGTGGCCCGCTACCAGCCTGGCCGCTCTTCGCGGCCCGAGCCCACACGGCGGCTCCCCATTGGGCCACGTGTCCAAACCGGAAGATAACCCTAAAAAACCCTAACCCTAACCCTAATTCAGCCCTAGACACTTTTGCTTTTGATTGTACGATTTTTGTCTTTAATGTATGATTAAAGGAGCTGATAGTGCATGTGATGTGTGTACCTTAATGTACTGTTTGTGTCTTTAATGTACTGTTTGTGTCTGTAAAGTTATTTCAAAATTTTGTTTAAATTGGATACCAACCCTCTTGTAGATGCATAATTCTTAAACACAAAAAACCCTAACCTTCCTTCCTTCTTCTTAAATTTCGTCAATACAAAAATTCGTTTGTTTCTGAAAATGAGTTCCAGTGAGGATAAACCGAGGTTATATCTTTGTTCCGGTGGGAAATGGGCTGCAGGCGTCGACGGATTGGATTACGTTGAACCAACCGTGAGAAAAGGTGTTAGATTGAAAATAAACAGTACATTTAAACATCTGGTTAATTACTGTTGCTGGAAATGTGAAATCGACCGATCAAGTGGCCAAGTGCATATCTGCTACAAGCATGAGGGCCAATTATTTCAGATAACCGACGATGAAGATGTTAGCGTATTTTTGCAATATGCAAACGGGTTAGAGGATCCTCCTGAAGTTTACGTTGATGTATACGTTTCTGGCGAGGGTGATGGCGCAGGTACTTCAAACACTATAAACGAAGAACCAATGTATTTGGATACTGAGTCCCAAATCCAACAGTCACACGAAACCTCATATCGTGCAGACTTTGGATATGGTCTTAGTGACAGTTATCCAGAAGTTGTCCCAGAGACGCAGCAAGATCAACAGCAAGAAGTGCAAGAAGAGGAAGACGAAGATGAAGACGAAGACGAAGATGAAGACGAAGACGAGCGTAGAAAGTTCTTCGGATGTGCAGAAGATGAAGCCCATGTTTTGGACATGGGTTTGTCAGACGAAGAAGATGAAGAAAACGAAGAAGATGAAGAAAACGAAGAAGGTGTGGAACCCTCCAGGTTACGACCAGGGTTAGATGATTATTTTGGAATACCTCCTCTCATTCCAACCCCAGATGTCTCGACGGAAGACAGTGAAGGCGTACCTTATAGACGTAGTCAAAGGCTAAGTATTGGTAAAGTTTTTGATACGAAAGAGAAATTGATTTTGGAGGTCGGAATGAAATTTATAGAAGAACAATTTGAGTATAAGACGAAAAAGTCTTGCACCAAAAGGTACGAGATTGCATGTGCCCGCGATCATTGTAAGTGGAGCATGAAAGCGAAAGCCTATGGAGGTGGTGGTATGTTTATGGTAACAGATTTGGTTGATGTACACAAGTGTTCAAGGACCCAGTTGAACCCTAACCACCGTCATGCCAACCAAAGGTTGCTGGGTAACTTTTTTAAAACTAAATTTAGAAATTCCCGCAGAGTACTAACGCCAAAAGACATGGCCAAAGATTTTCGAGAACAGTATGGAGTTACGATCCCGTACGCCACCGCGTGGCGTGCGAGGTGGAAGGCCATAACGTTAATCAGAGGCAGCCATGCAGAGTCATTCACTCGGCTCCCCATGTATTTGTATAACCTGGAGCATGCAAATCCAGGTACGATAACATCAATAAGGACAGACTCTAGCGGGCGTTTTGCGGAGTGTTTCGTAGCCCTTGGTGTAGCGGTACGTTAAAATTCTATAAATTAAACATTTTATTATTTTCGTTAGCTCATACAGTATCTAAACACACACATTTTCTTGCAGATCCATACATTCTTGCAAAACCTGCGCCCTGTCCTTATAATAGATGTTGCGCACTTGAAGGGGGAATACTTGGGTACGATGTTTTTGGTTGTGGCTATGGATGGAAACAACAACATTGTGCCCGTTGCACTTGGAGTCGGTAGGTCGGAGACAGCGGACGAGTGGACATGGTTCCTGAACAAGTTAAAAACATGTATCGGCGAGCCAAGAGGGTTGGTGTTTATGTCGGATAGAGCTGCTTCTATAAACGCAGCCATTACCGCCATTTTTCCAAATGCACATCATGCCCTGTGTTGTCGACATTTGGTCATGAACGTTAGATCAAGAGCGCCAAGGATAAAAAAATTCAAGACCCCATACTGGAAGGCCTGCAAGGCTTACACCACGCGAGTGTTTGACCGAATGATGAATCTTCTCCAAACTGTCGTACCCGAAGGTGCTCAATTGATGCAAGAGGTTGGGGTGGAGAGGTGGTCAAGGGCTCACTTTCCTGGACAACGTTTTAACATTATGACATCGAACAGTGCAGAGTCCATCAACGCATTGTCAAAGTGTGCTCGTAAACTACCTATTGTCGGACTCATGGAGTACTTTAGAGAATTCCAACAAGAGTGGTACTTTCTTCGTCGACGTAAAGGAGGTTTAGAAAATATCATTATCTTAGTTTTACGTATGATTATTTTATAATTCGAATAGACTATTTTCTAAAACTGTATATTGTATATTTTGCAGAAGAGTTAAACCACCAGCTAATAGAATGGGCCCAAAAGAAGATCCATAAAAGGATTGTAAAGTCCGCGACATGGACTGCTCATGGAATTGGCTACGACAAATGGGAGGTCCGCGATTACGGGTATAACGCTGAAGTTGATATGCATCACCGTAATTGCACATGTCTCAAATGGCAGGTGTCTGGGTTGCCGTGCGGTCATGCCATAACAGTTGCAAAAAGATTGGGTAAAAATGATGTATTTTATTTGGTTACTCAGCCTTATTACATGGCCGAATTGTACAAGGCAACATACCATGGGGTAATTAGGCCAGTCGGACCTGCAGAAACATGGCACTATCCACAAAACCCTATACCCACCGTACATCCACCACTGATAATAAAGAGACCAGTTGGAAGACCGAAAGTCAACAAACGTCGTCCATCTCGTGGTGAAAGTCGTTCACAGCAGAAGTGTCCTAGGTGTGAAGAATACGGACATATAAGCTCACAGTGTCCGTGGATTCCAAGTTCCGCTAGAGGAAGCAGTCAACTAGAGCCAATAGGAACTGTCGATCTTAATTAGCCGTTTAATATGTAACCCATGTCAATGTCTTTGGTTTTTGCTTGCATTAATAAAACGTATCTTATTTTAGCATGTAACATTTTAGTAACAAAGAGTAGAACAAACACAGAATACTGTATTGCATTAACAATTAACTGATACATATATACTTCACACATTAATCAGTAGACATAAAACGACATAAAACTTAATTGATTTCACTGAAAGCATGATAACATAGTTGAGACACAAAAGTTAAAGAAACAACAACAACAACAACAATAACAAATAACAGTGGGATACCAAAGTACAACAGATCTAACATAGTTGAGATCCCCTAGTTATCATTCGGATAGAGTTGTTTTATCGAAGCAATCCAGTCTTCATTAGCTTTGATATGTTGTTGCATATTTGGGTACCAAGGTACATACTCCTCCTTCACACGTTTTTCTTGTGCTCGAATCTCCTTTTGAAGTTCTTTAACGAACTTCTTCTTGTTTTCGATCTCCTCTTCAATTATATCTTGTTCCCCACGCTTACGCACCCATTCTTCTTGTATCGCCGCTATCTCCCCTTCCTTTTTTGCTATTTCCCTACGTAGTGTTCCAGGCATTATTTGAGTACAAGGAGGGTTTTCAAATTGAGAGGAACGAGGGTTTCCAGACATTCTTTGAGAATGAGGGTTTTCAAATTGAGAGGAACGAGGGTTTCCAGACATTCTTCGAGACCCAGGGTTTGTTGATGAGGAAGGCAATTTATCAGCCATTGTTGTGGTAAGAGCAAGATAAGAACTGTATGAGAGGTGTGAGTATTTGGTTCATGGGATAGACCCTTTTTATAGCCATGTTTTCTCTTTATTTTATTAAATTTTTTTTGGGCTGAATCAATTGAGTTTTCAGACGAATCTTACTGTTTTAGCTTTTCAGACGAATCTTACTGTATTATGCAGAAGCGTCAGTCATCTTTTACTTTTCAGCGTTTTACAGTATTCCAGCCTTATTTTATGACCCAAACATGAATTATTGGTCTTAAAGCAATAGTATTTAGCTTTTCTCGTACATTTTCAGTCACATGGGTCCTTCTCGTACATTTTCACGTGAACACCTACTTTTAAAAAACCCTAATTAGGGTTAGTGTATATATTAAAACCCGAATTTAAAAAAAACCCTAATTAGGGTTAGGATATATAAAGGTCACATATTATTTACATAATATTTTAAAAATATATATAGGGTTAGTGTCATTAAAAAACCCTAATTAGGTCACATAAGTATTAAAACATCGTACAATTAACATAATTGTGGTCAAGGGCCGAACAGTTACATTGGGCTGAATCAATTGAGTTTTCAGACGAATCTTACTGTTTTAGCTTTTCAGACGAATCTTACTGTATTATGCAGAAGCGTCAGTCATCTTTTACTTTTCAGCGTTTTACAGTATTCCAGCCTTATTTTATGACCCAAACATGAATTATTGGTCTTAAAGCAATAGTATTTAGCTTTTCTCGTACATTTTCAGTCACATGGGTCCTTCTCGTACATTTTCACGTGAACACCTACTTTTAAAAAACCCTAATTAGGGTTAGTGTATATATTAAAACCCGAATTTAAAAAAAAAACCCTAATTAGGGTTAGGATATATAAAGGTCACATATTATTTACATATTATTTTAAAAAAACCCTAATTAGGGTTAGGATATATAAAGGTCACATATTAGGATATATATAGGGTTAGTGTCATTAAAAAACCCTAATTAGGTCACATAAGTATTAAAACATCGTACAATTAACATAATTGTGGTCAAGGGCCGAACAGTTACATTGTAAAAGAGAAGACACACATACATAAGAAACCACACAATAACTTGCTACACACATAAGTAACAAACATACAATTACGGCGCCCTTATACATCCACGAGACCAACAAGAAATCACATCTTCACGAAATCAAACTTCACATCGTACATATTGTCAATCAAAGATAAAGTAAAAATCAAAGATTTATATATCCCACTATAAAATTCAGATTTTTATGCAAGAATTTGTTTTAACGGATCACATATAAAACGATAAACTAATAAACTAATAAACTGAAAACGATTCTAACAATGGCTCTGATACCACTGTTGGGTTTTTGTGGGTATCCTTGGATCAAACTGATCCGAGGATTATCTCAGATCTATCAAAACCTCGCTGGTTTGATATATCTCGTAGGTTTAAAACAAACTGTTAAAACCCACGTGATCAGAAACACGCTGTTTCTGATCTAATCATGCGGAAGCGATAAAAGCTAAAAACCCATTAAAGCCTAATGATCTTAATCGTTTGTAGCTCTAAACCTAAAGGATTAGGTTAGATTAATTTACCTGGATTGCTTGATGATAGTCCACCTGTAATCAACCAACGAACGTTCCTCTAGCAGAACCGTGAAACCCGAACAAAACCGACCCGAAGGGGGGGGGGTTTGTGTGCGCCGGTTTTGGGAGAGAGGAGGGGAGACAGAAAACTGATTTTCTCAACTGAAAAAGGCTTAATGTTTTTCCTTAACCCATAGGCTTTATTTATATGGAGGAAAAATACAGTTTGTATGGAATCCAGTTTCCTTATAATAATTATCTCAAATCCTTTCCTTATTTAATTAGCTGGAAAAGAATTTGCATACGATAATTACGATTTATATATTTATCTAATATATAAAAAAAAACTTTATTAATTAACTATTATATATTTATTTATCTTAATAAATATATAATATCCTAATTAATTAATAACCCTCCAACTTTGGTAAATCTGACTGAAATTACCCAACTGATTTATAATACACTATTATAAATCTTAACTCTCCATTTCGGGATTTCATTTAACTTGTTCGACTTATAGGTACTCACAGGTGTGACCCTCAAGTGTCTTGTAACATTGGATGTATAATCACTTGGTTTGTCAACTCTGCACATAATTCCTAACAGACTCCCACTTGTGCAAGTTGGCAATACCACCTTTGACTATACTGACCTAAGGAGGCCCCTAGACAGGCACTTAGGCTGACCAGGTTACAAGAACTCTTATACCCAGATTTGGTGATATAAACATTCCGTGAGGAATTGGTATCTATGAAACTACTGTTCATTGATTGGGTATATCTTGGCTTTTCCCTTTGCATCACGATATTTCATCTGTGAGTATGAGCTTGGAAGGTGTCAACTCTAAATACTCAAGATTCTGTTCTCTTGATTATCTGACTTTCACTGATAGGTAAACGACAAAGAACTAATCAGTCCGTTTGGGCATGGCCATGCACTTCATCAGTATACTTAGTCAGTCAAGATGGGCCCAGAAATATCTCTCTTCTGAGAAGAGGTGCAAATCCCATCTTGCATATCTGCCTTTGACACCACGACTTCCGCTGAATCTAGTTACACCCTTTATAGCCACCCAGTTACGGCGTCGCGGTTGAGTGCACTAAGAATTCAGTAGTCCTCATGATATCAAATCAGATACCTCAGGTGATAGGGACAACCACTGTGAGATTTACTTATGACCCTTTCCAAGAAGTAATCTCAACCGCGGATCACGTCCGATATTTGCTACTCTATCAAATATCTGTGCAACTTTTAGTCTACAACACTTGTAGCTGTTATTTATCAACTGATCATAACTACCTAAAAGTTCACAATGACTTTAACACCTTATCATGCTCCCACATTGATAAGTTGTCACGGACAGATTTTGAATGAAAACTGGAAACTAGTTTCATTCCTGGATTTATTAAAACATGCAAAATATGAAAGTGATAAAGAAATCAATCTTGTATAGTCCATATTACACGCTGTAATAATGACAAGTTTGAATGTCTTTTCTTTAGTAACTTTCATTTTATCTATTTATCATTTGTTAAATACTGGTCTAAAATGAAGTATCACCTACCTTCAGTTTTAAACCCTTTGATTAAAGTTTACCATTTTAATCAAAGTGATAACCAAAAACACAAGTCTTGTTTACTTGTATCTGCTAATTATTGTTTTGCAAACACCTCTTAAAACAATAATTAGACTTTTATCATATTCCATGAACTCGGAGACCTGGACTAACTTCCAGTTCCTGAATATGTAAGACTGCAACTTTCCTTAGTCGCTGTGTAGATGAACGACTTCTATCTGAAATCTGATTCCATTTGCAATCCTTGCAAATCTACTGGAATGCTATTTTAATCCAACACTATAATTATTGATTTCTAAGTCAGTCACGACCTTTGTTTCATGGGTCTTGAAACTTTTATCCTTTTAACTAAAAGGGTAAATTATATCTTATGAATTCTTATCCTACCTGGATTTATGAATTCCGAGATATATCAATAATTATGTCTTTTATTCTTTTATCTTAGACTAGATAGAGAATAATCGGGCTCCCACTTGCTTGCATAAAAACTAACTATTACTCAAAATTTACTATTGACTTATTCAAGACTTTGATTAGTCAATCCTAATTTCAAGTAATGAACTTTGAGAATTTCCCTTTTATGAAACTGGATTTGGTTAAATCCTAATTCCAAACCTTGGAATCCTTCTAGTTTCATAAATACTGTTATTAACGCTATCTGAGTTAATATCCTAAACTCTCCCTTTAAAACATTTGAATAAAACTTGATCAAACTTAATTAGTTAATTCTTGAGAATTTCTTTTATAAAACTTAACTGGATTTGGTTAAATCCTAATTCCAGAACTTGGAATCTTTCTAGTTTTATAAATGCTGTTATTAACGCTATCTGAGTTAATATCTTAAATTCTTCCTTTTGATCACAAAAACTATTATTCATAAATGTTTTATTCTCAAAACACATTCCTATAGAATCTCGTGTGTTTTGATAGTTTTTATACAAATTACTTCAATCTCATTAAAGTAATTATAACAGGCATCAACAACTGGGATCATACAAACACTAAGCACAATCAGATATTTGTCAAGACAATAACTTTTGAAAAATAAAACCATCGAATTATAAAATATAATTATCCAAACTTTGTTTAAAACACAATCCCCCAAAATAACTGTTTTAAAACTATAAATTCAAAAAAATGTCTTGACTTAAATTATCTCGTGCTTTGATCCTCAGCAATCCTCTGGGCATTTCACTTCTGACCTCCTGCAATAATCATTTGCTCTAGGTATCAGTATACTTGTAAGCTAACAAGTAAGAAGTGACAAATCAAAGCAATCATAAATTTTCTGAGGTTTGCATACCTGCTTCATGACGCTTAGGGCAGTTTTGCCTCCAATGACCGATCTCATTGCATATGAAGCAGCGATTCTCGGTCCTAGCTTTGTTTGGCTTAACCTTCTTGCCCTTGCCCTTGCCCTTGCCTTTCTTGGGTGCACTCTGGATGGCCTGAACTGGTCCTTTTCCCTTGCTGGTGCTAGCATGCCCATTCTTCTTTTTAACCCCTCCGTCTTTTACCATCAAGACATCTTTAGTCTTGTTCTTGTTCCTCATATTCAGTTCAGCTGTCTTTAGCATGGAGTGCAACTCTGCTATAGTTTTCTCCATGTTATTCATATTGTAATTGACTACGAAGGGCCTGTAGTCTTCTGACAGTGAATTGAGTATGGTGTCAGTTGCTAGCTGCAACGGAACAGGATGACCAAGCCTCTCCAGATGATCTAAGTGCCGTTTCATTTTCATGACATGGTCACTTACTGATGTCCCTCTTACCATCTTGCACTCATTGAATGCTTTGGTGGCATCGTAGCGTTCTGTACGAGCCTGAGTCTGAAACATGTCCCTCAGCTGGCGGATCATGTCATAAGCATTTGTATTTATGAGCCCTGCTTGCAGATCTGGGCTCATTGTTGCTAACATCAGACAGGCGACATCAAGGAGATCATCCGAGTGCTTCTTGTGGGCATTTCTGGCAGCGGCTGGAGCGTTTGCCGGAGGTGCCTCCCCAAGTGGCTCTTCAAGCACATACCACTTTCTTTCATGTCTGAGCACAATCATCAGATTGCGCTCCCAGTCAAGAAAGTTAGAGCCGGTCAACTTATCCTTTTCCAGGATAGAGCGGAGGGAAAGATTGTTAGTGCTGGTAACAGTGCTTGCCATCTACACAAAATAAAATTTTTGGTCTTAGCAACTGTAAATAGACTAATTTCCAATAAAATATCAATAAACCCTTAAATGATCAATTTATTGGACTAGGATCCTTATTTCATACGTCCTGATGTGCGTAATGTTCTTGCTCCACCAGACCCGTATTTATTTCGGTAGGTAAGGACTTTTACCAATCATATCTAACTGACATGACTCCTAGATCTTTTCGGGACCATGGCAACTACCTGTGCATGTTTTAGTCCCTCTTAGTGCTTTTTGGCCCGGTACCTCCCGGTGAACATTATAGAACCAAAACAGATCTCACCACTTTGGGGACCTGATTACTATACTCTGGCCGGTACCACCCGGAGATAATTCGCAGAGTTATGTAACCCCTTCAGTTTCAGTTTGAACACAGACGTTGAATGTGTGATCACTTACAACGCCTATGTACTTTACGCCGAAGGTGCCCCTAAATGGGTTGCACTACTGATCTATGATTTTCGGGGTTTTGAAAAACTTTATTTCCAGGATTTTGAAAAACTGATTGTTTATAAAGGCTACTTATGTTTTAAACTAACTGTTTGAAACATACATGTAATTTTAAAACTAACTGTTCTAAAAATCACTTGCTAATTAAAACTAACTGTTTTAATAGCATACCTAGTTGATTAAAACTAACTGTTTTTGTCAACTTAGCCTTTTATATAAAACAGTCATCTATACTTTGCTATAAAGAGCAATTGATATTCTAAACTAACTGTTTTGAACATTCATGTTATTTTAAACCAACTGTTTAAAACTTCGGCTAATTGAAATCAACTGATTTAAAATGTACTGGTTGATCGAAACTACCTGTTTCGATAACCTTTTCTGTCTTGACAAAAACTAACTGTTCTGTCAAGTTTGCTCTTTTATAACAATACACTAGGTTTTATTAAAAAGCTTCACTTTAAAGGTTTTCGATTGAAAAGTTAATAAAACCTAATTTTTTTCTTGTTTTAAAAAAAAATATTTTTAAAACATATCTAATAAACTAACAGTTATTAGCATCAACTACGTAGTTAATCATGCACACAAGATAATTATAACAACTACGCAATTGTAAAACAGATAATTATAGGATTTGCCAATTTTGTTCCTAAGGACCAATAATGACCTAGTTTTTCTACAACTTCAAAACTTCGCGTAGCTCCCACTGGCTTCGCCATGCTTGTTAGTATTCCGGTAAGATGAAGAATCTCAATAGCTCCCACTGGCCTCGTCATCCCAAAGGAAAGGAAAAATTCTATCCTAGGGTCATTATTACATAAGGGGTTGTAAATGGCACGCAGGCCTCCCCGTGAATATGTCAAGGGTCTAGGTTGGCAAATACTATAAGAGATATATACAAACTCAAACTGAGATGCATATATAAAACTCAAGCAGTCACGCAATTATGTGTATATATGCAACAAAAGCAATAGTATAATTACGAGAAAAATAAACCTGGATCCGTTAAAATTATCTTGTTTTCAATTATCACAAAACTTGGTTTTATAACTGATTCGAGAAACAAACTGTTTTATGAATCCTAAAAGAAAAACTTTAGACGGTTTTAACTTTAAAAACTGAGATTTATAATAAATCTCAAAACAAAAATCATTTAATCCTTCTACCCAAAAAATATTAAACTGGTTTTAACGATCCAATTAAAAAACTGGCTTATTCGAAAAATTTTAATTTTCCTAAGAGATTAATTAAAACTAATTTGAATAAGTTTTATCGGAAAAAAAAATTCCAAGTAAATTTATTTTGGATAAAATGTCTTAAAAACCAAACGAGCTCTTTTGGGCCATAACTTGGTCCAAAGAACTGGGCTTTTGGGCCTGATAACGGAACTTGACCCAAAACGGAAAAACCCTAGGGTAGTAACGCTTGCGTTTGGCTACCGTTATCCCCTTCGATTATCACCAATCACTTCCGCTGTCCAAAGACAGCGGTGTTCAGTGTCACCACGACTGTGGTTGTGGTCGGCGACGGTAGCATTACGAGCCACCATCATTTATGGGGTCGTCGCCCAAAAAGAAATCACCACCGCCTAGATGGTGGTGCGGCTTGGCGGTCGTGGAATCGCCGCCACCACCTCGCTGGTGGTTTGGCTTGGCGGTTGCGAAATCGCCGCCATCTGTCGATCAGCAACGGTAGTAGCTCCGGGCTACCACCGCCACCGTGATTCTGTTTGGAAAAAGCATCGACGCCACCACCACCACAATCGGTGGTGTGGTGGTCGTCTCTCGATCCGCCGATTGATTGAAAAACAACATCACCGCCATCCTCCACCGCCGCCATTGCGGCCTCCGGTGGTTGTGAATTTCGATCTCGGTCAATGGTGGAACTCGGTCAAAGCCGAGTGATGCCCTACGGCTTCCACCATCCGCCGCATCCGCCACAGTGGTGTGGTTCGGTGGTTTAGAAAACGTTGGCCACCACCACTCGGCGGTTTTGGCTGTGTAGTCACGAGATCGCCGCCACCACCTCTCTGGTGGTTTGGCCGGGCGTCCGCCGCCGCCGCTTTGCGCGGTCTGGCCGGCGATCGTGACTACCGTGGTGTTTGACAAAATTACCTAATACCTCCACCGCCCTATCGCCGCTGCCATCGATCATCGGTCGATTAAACAGCCGTCGACCACCACCTCGCTGGTGGTTTTGGCCGTGGCGTTTTGCGAACACCAGACGCCGCCACCACCTGTGCTGGTGGTGCGGCTGTGTTTTGCGATTGAGGTTTCGGCCTGCTACCCTGCTGGTGGCGTGGCCTGGTGGTTTAATGGCAGCCGCCGGTGCCGCCACCACTAGACTGTGGTGCGGTCCGGTGATTAAAACAACGCCACCGCCGCTTCGTTGGTGGCACAGCGGTGGTGTGTCGATCTCATCTACCACCAATCTGGTGGTAGTGGTTTTTCCGGGTTTTACGAATGATAAAGTAAAAATCAAAGATTTATATATCCCACTATAAAATTCAGATTTTTATGCAAGAATTTGTTTTAACGGATCACATATAAAACGATAAACTAATAAACTGATAAACTGAAAACGATTCTAACAATGGCTCTGATACCACTGTTGGGTTTTTGTGGGTATCCTTGGATCAAACTGATCCGAGGATTATCTCAGATCTATCAAAACCTCGCTGGTTTGATATATCTCGTAGGTTTAAAACAAACTGTTAAAACCCACGTGATCAGAAACACGCTGTTTCTGATCTAATCATGCGGAAGCGATAAAAGCTAAAAACCCATTAAAGCCTAATGATCTTAATCGTTTGTAGCTCTAAACCTAAAGGATTAGGTTAGATTAATTTACCTGGATTGCTTGATGGTAGTCCACCTGTAATCAACCAACGAACGTTCCTCTAGCAGAACCGTGAAACCCGAACAAAACCGACCCGAAGGGGGGGGTTTGTGTGCGCCGGTTTTGGGAGAGAGGAGGGGAGACAGAAAACTGATTTTCTCAACTGAAAAAGGCTTAATGTTTTTCCTTAACCCATAGGCTTTATTTATATGGAGGAAAAATACAGTTTGTATGGAATCCAGTTTCCTTATAATAATTATCTCAAATCCTTTCCTTATTTAATTAGCTGGAAAAGAATTTGCATACGATAATTACGATTTATATATTTATCTAATATATAAAAAAAAACTTTATTAATTAACTATTATATATTTATTTATCTTAATAAATATATAATATCCTAATTAATTAATAACCCTCCAACTTTGGTAAATCTGACTGAAATTACCCAACTGATTTATAATACACTATTATAAATCTTAACTCTCCATTTCGGGATTTCATTTAACTTGTTCGACTTATAGGTACTCACAGGTGTGACCCTCAAGTGTCTTGTAACATTGGATGTATAATCACTTGGTTTGTCAACTCTGCACATAATTCCTAACAACAATAACTTGCTACACACATAAGTAACAAACATACAATTACGGCGCCCTTATACATCCACGAGACCAACAAGAAATCACATCTTCACGAAATCAAACTTCACATCGTACATATTGTCAATCAGATGACGAGGTGGACCTTGATACAGAGTGAACTTCAACCAAGTGCCATGGCGAATGTTGTGTTCGCCAAACACGAGGTTAAGAGGACCACGCATGACAAAACTATCCGGAGCCATGACCATCATATCCATATGATAGTGCCATCCATCGTGGCTTATTTGACACTTATGATGATCTGTCAATTTCCACATCAACACAAACGGCGCTGGAATTACCTGAAAAAAAATATGAACTTTAAGAATGGAGTGAGATTTGAGAATGAAGAGAGGTTAATTAAGCTTACCAATATGCCATGGTCTGTTAACTCCTTTTCATTTGGACAATGAAATAGGTGGGATTAGTTGCTAGGGAAAGAGCCATAACCGGTTTAGAGGGAAGAGAAAAAGACAAGTGTTATTGAAGATATGGAGTGAAAGTATTAGAGTTGTGAGGTTTATGTTGATAGGAACATCCTATTTATATACTTGGGGAGCCGCTATTATCGGCCGAGTGTCATGGCGGATGTGTTTTTTGTTCAAAATTTATTTTTTCGTTCAAAAAGATAATAATATTTTATCGTATTTTGTTTAAAACGAATAAAGTTAGATATGATTTTGTTTATTTAAATTAAATTGTATACGATATAATTTATTGTTTAATTTACAATACTAGTCCTTAAACTAACGGAGTTAACGAAGAAGTTAGTTAAAGGGACCATGGCCAAAATAAAATGAAAACCACAAGGATCATATCCAAGAAAAACATACACTAGGGACCATGGTTAAAAAAATTAGTAAACCACAGGGACCAAATCCACAATTTACTCATCATATTATTACAATTTACTCATCATATTATTACAATTTACTCATCATATTATTAATGATAATTTAAAAGTCTCTGTACTGCTTATACGGCGGTCATGTTTCCGCGTTTCACTGCAAGACCTCACCCACGCATAGTCCTAAATACATATCGGTAGTCGAGTGTAAAGAAAGACAACCCGATAAATGATAATCCTACAAATGCCAACCATTAATTTTATAAGGTGTCGGTGTAACCATAACGACCGTATAAAAATGATGCTTGGCATTTGGCGGGTCTTATATCATGTTGTCTATCTTTATTCGGACCCGGGGTCAGTCGATTGCTAATATGAATTTAGGACTATGCGTGGGTGAGGCTTGCAGCGGAACGCGGAAACACGTCCACCGTATACCCAAACAGAGAAGATTAAGTGTATTACAAAGTATTGACATACATAGTTGACACAATTGATAACCTAACTACACAACAATTGATAACAAATTTTCATAGGAACCTGCAACCAGTCTTTATAAACTCCTTCAATGTGGTTGCCCTGTCCGTACTTTTTGCTCGACAACCAAACGCAATACACAAGGCCGTAAGTATGGCACTCTTCCCACCTACAAAACAAAAAACAATATGGATCAATTTTAATAGCAGACGAATAGGGCAGACGAATAGGACATACATATATATATATATATATAGAGAGAGATAGAAATCAACTTACTTCCGTTTTGAGCAGTGATGAAATTGACACGGTCTCCCAAATGAATTTCCATATGCCTATGACACATGAAGTTCTCTAATCGGACTTTGGTGATAATTCCGTTTTGAGCAGTGATGAAATTGACACGGTCTCCCAAATGAATTTCCATATGGCTATGACACATGAAGTTCTCTAATCGGACTTTGGTGATAACGCCCGCTTGGAGAGCCCTGTCTGGTGCATTGAAAACCCTACTACCATCTGCCTTTTTTTAGGGTACAAACAAACGTCTAACCTAACTAAAAAGCCTAAAAAAACTGTACAAAAAACGTTTAACCTAACTGTACAAAAACAAAAAACTGTACAAAAACAAAAAACTGTACAAACACTATGATTCCAAATCGGCGGGATTAATATCCATCTTCAAGTTATAGAACTCCACCGCCATATGCTGCCGCCACTGATTAGCTTCCGAAACAGCGTATTTCGTCGGCCGCGGGACTCTACCGCCTATCAAATCCTCCAGGAAGCGACATACCCATACACCACAATCACCAGCTGACCCATTTTGTTGTGGTATACCGGATGGTGTGTACCATGACAAGTTCCTAGCTTGCTCCACCCGGGTATGATGATTGAGCTCCCTAAACACTTCTAGCAGACCCTTCTTTAATTCCTTGAGCCTTGCATCCACATCAGCCTTTAGAGCAGAATGACGATAGCTATCGTACACAGCCATACGCATAGTCATCAAGTCTAGATCTCCTAGGATCCAATGCTTAGGATGCATGCATATCGGAATGTAAACCTGATAATATCACAGATTGAAAACAAGACATAAATAAATGTAAGGTTTAGAAATATTTCAGATAATATATATAATGCAAAAAATTTTACCCTAACCAACGTGTCCCATCCTACGTAATCGCCATCCCCCCGACGCACAACTTCGCCAATTCTTTGCCCCCTTGGATGTTTATCAATCCTGCGAACCCTGACATCATTACAGCCCAATCGGCTGTTCTGGGTCGTACATCCATAATGCGGGTGACCCATGCGTCGATGTGCTGAAAGCATAATATAAATCGTTAAATAAACAAATAATTAATTGTAATTGTATACAGAAATGACTAATTACTAACCTGATCTGTCAGATACCCGCTATCTTCAAACCCTAGCAAAGTGCCCCAAAAACTACGGTTTACCATATTCGATAGGTAGCATGATATATACATGGGTTGCAGTTGACCCGTCCTGTAGAGACTAATAATATGCGCAAGGGTAGTAGTATCAGCAACATCAGCAGTAGTAGAAGTACCAGCAGCAGCAGTAGTAGTAGTAGACCCCCAAGAGGGTTTAAACGTCGGTCCTAACACAGCGCCAAACATCTTTTTTGCTTTCCCGACGGTGTACGGAGGGTTGATGGAGGGTGCCGGCTTTATATCCCTCTGAGGCCGGGGACTCTTTATAGACGGGATAGCCTGGGGTACCTCCGGCGAGACATGCTGAATCTCCGGCGAGACACGGTGGGCCACCGGCGAGACATGCTGAATCTCCGGCGAGACACGGTGGGCCACCGGCGTAACATGCTGAATCTCCGGCGAGACACGGTGGGCCACCGGCGACACATGCTGGATCTCCGGCGAGACACGATGGGCCACCGGCGTAACATGCTGAATCTCCTGCTCGCCAGGATACGCAGGAGAAGTAAGAATGTGGACCGCGTTGTCAAAAACGTAACGCCATGACTCATCCTGAAATTAAAAATTGAATACAATTAAAACATAGTAACATATATATAACATAGAAAATAAATATATCAATCGCATATAAAACTTACAAGACCAACACGGCTGCCCGGTGTGTAGGGGTAGGCCGTGTCCGAAAACAACGACGACGCCCATGGATCCGGTGCTGGATACGAATATTGTCCAGCCCATACATATGGATCCGGTGCAGAATACGAATGTCGTCCAGACATCTAAAAAATGTATGTGTCAGTCGATAACAAATAAAATTATATGAAAGCTTTAAATTTGGTTCATCGTTTACCTTCAATTGATCGATATCTCTCGTAATCCTATCAATATCAGCCCTTTGTTTCCTCTGCTCCTCAGTGATGAACCCGACATCTTTCTTTAGGTCATCTATCTGAGTCCATCTATCATGGAAAAAATCGTTCACATGTGGACTCGTCCCCGCATCTGTGGACTGGTACTGATAGCCAGGACCCGCCCGCGCATCTGTGGACTGGTACTGATGACTAGGACCCGCCCCCGCATCCCCCCGTTGAGGATCACCACCATTATCGCCATGACCATCATCATCATCATCATCACCATCACCATCATCATCATCGGAAGGCTCCACCTCCGATACTCTAAGCCTCTTTGACGGCCGAATGCTCAAAGGGTTACGAAACCATTCAATGCTAGCTGCATACCAGTCCTACTGAACCTCGAACGCATCAGCTATAAGCGTCTGGTGTGGGTGCCTCGTCCGCTAGTATGGGAAATAAACTCATGATAAATTAACATAATACTAAAACAAAGTCTAATTTAAAAAAGCTTCTCGTAATTGAGTATATATCAGTAGCACATACCGATGGAAAGCGAAAAAACGCACCAACATGTTTATATGACAGACTCCTAACCTTCCTCTGCCAACGAATTCCCCTAGGATGTCTTTCATCGATCCTACTAAAACACTTTTCAGAGACAGGGAACATCTCTAAAATCCAAATCTGTAGTTATAGAAACAAAAATATCTAAGTCTAAAACAAGTATTAAGAAAAAATATTATAATAAATATAAGTCAAATTATTAATGTAACTTACGTTAAAAGCGAGTAAAAATCCAGATAGAGACATTTTGTTGGTAACTGGGTTCCGTCTGCTAAAAGCGCCTTTCATTTGCTTATATGTGTACTCCCATACGAACGATCCCCATGGATACTCAGAAAACCCATCGATATCGTCGAGTGTACATATAACTTCATCAGAAACATATTGCTTTGCCTGCTTTCCTAGAAACACATACTCAACCATCATAATAAGCGCTATGCGCGCTTTGTCCTCGTCAGGTAGACCTAAAAATTCGTCGTTCCATACCCTGACAACTTCCGACATTCGTACACGAAAAGCCTGACCTTGTGACGGTCGGGCTGGAACAGATGCTGGAAACAACCTTCTGATCAATCTATTTCCAACCACAGTGCTAGAGTCCGGAAACGGACCAAAAGGGAGTCCGGTGATTAGCATGAACTCCTCCCGGCCGAAATGGCGCACATGACCTCCAATAGAGTAGGTTAACTGCTGGAATTCTGCACCCGAATCCTCAACCTCCCGCGAAAGAAAGTTGCTCACAAGCATAGCATCTCCGGTCTTCCACGTCAGGTCGAGCCAAGGACCGAATGGAGTAAGCCTAAAAATAATCATCGGCCCCTCGTCTAACATTTCCCTAATGTGTGAACATAACGAGTACTTGCTCCTAACCGTCAGGTCAGTCCTTAATACCTATGTCAAAAAAATATTAACGTTAGATTGACTCTATATATATATATATATACATGTGAGGACACATGTGTATATATCTTGTTATTTATGTTATTTCACTTATATGTCGTTTTGATTAAATTTAGTTGTCACTATATCCGTTTGTGAATTCCACATTTGAATGTCGATAGAATTTTAATTTTGCATTTATTAAACGCGATTTTGTTTCATAATTCTAATATAAAAATTTTTAGTTTATAGATTGACTCTATATATATATATATACATGTGAGGACACATACATATCTTGTTATTTATGTTATTTCACTTATATATTTAATCAAGTTGTCACTATATCCGTTTGTGAATTCCACATTTGAATGTTGATAGCATTTTAATTTTACATTTGTTAAACGGGACCTATCAAACTTTTAATTTTACATTTGAATGTTGATGTCGTTTTGATTAAATTTTGTTTCATAATTCTATCCTAATAATTTTAACTTGTTACATTGACCTATCAAACCTCTCGGTAATTCCACTAGTCCACACAAGAGGCGGTGAGAATGGTAACGCTAAAGCATTTGAAAAACCATTCTCATTCGGTTACCATTTTATAGGCAACCTCCTTAAACCCCCTTAGAGTGCTTATAGTAAGTACGCCCCTGGATTTGACTATCAATGCATTTATACTAATATAATTTACAAGTTTATATATATATATATATCTAATTGGATGGACATGTGAAGGCACATGCTAATGAATATGTCAACTTAATTCAAATAATTTTGCTTATTTATGTTACTTCAATAATATATATATCTACATGTGTCTTTTCTAAAAGTATTTATGTTGATTCAATTATATATATTATCTACATATTAGTTAACTTATATATTTTTTATCAATATTGTACTTTTCTAAAGTTTAGGGGCAAATGGTGAATTTTCTAAAGTTTAGGGGCAAATGGTGCATTTTATAAAGTTCAGGGGCCAATGGTGCATTTTATTAAAGTTTAGAGGCAAATGGTGCATTTTCTAAAGTTCAGGGGCCAATAGTGCATTTTATAAAGTTCAGGGGCCAATAGTGCATTTTCTAAAGTTCAGGGGCCAATAGTGCATTTTTCTAAAGTTCAGGGGCCAATAGTGCATTTTTCTAAAGTTCAGGGGCCAATAGTGCATTTTTCTAAAGTTCAGGGGCCAATAGTGCATTTTTCTAAAGTTCAGGGGCCAATAGTGCATTTTTCTAAAGTTCAGGGGCCAATAGTGCATTTTCTAAAGTTCAGGGGCCAATAGTGCATTTTTCTAAAGTTCAGGGGCCAATAGTGCATTTTCTAAAGTTCAGGGGCCAATAGTGCATTTTCTAAAGTTCAGGGGCCAATAAAAATCATCTACTAGATAAACATTTAGATAAACAAGATATAAACACTAATAAAAATCATCTACTAGATAAACATTTAGATAAACATTTAGATAAACAAGATATAAACACTAATAAAATCATAACTTATATAATTTTTTTTTAAATTTATCAACTACATAAACAAGTAAAAATCATATAAACAACTATATATAAACAACTAGATATACACACTAATAAAAACCATATACTTTTTAAAAATAACTTATATATAAAAAAATGAGTGGTTATATAACAACATGTTAAAATAACTATTTTTTTACACTTTCTAGTGTTCAAAACGTGGTTATAAAAAACTTATAAAAACATACAAGAACACTTTTATAAAAACGTGGTTATAAAAAACTTATAAAAATGTGGTTATGAAAAACATACAACATACAAGAACACTTTTAAAAACGTCGTTATAAAAACGTGGTTATAAAAAACTTATAAAAACGTGGTTATAGAAAACTTATAAAAACGTGGTTATAAAAACGTGGTTATAAAAACTTATAAGAACATACAACATACACTTATAAAAACGTGGTTATAAAAAACTTATAAAAACTAAACAACATACAAAGTAAACGTGGTTATAAAAACGTGAACACATAATGTAAACAACTGAAAATATAGCCACTTACTTGATTTGCCATGATATAAGTAAAATAATCTTCACCACGACCTCAACTACTCTTAAAATAATCGTCACCAACCGACAAGAACACGTGTTCTTAAGTATGAATTAACTAAATACCTCAACTACTCTTGGTCCCCACAAGAAAGAAAGATTAAACAAAGACCTTCACTTCAATTAATAAAGATTAAAGAACAAAAAAAATTTTGGTCCCCACTGTAAATAGCTTAGAAAAACAAAGAAGAAGAAGAAAGGGGTGTGGTGGGGTTGAGGAGATGTCGGCTGAATTAATAAAGAAGTAGGGTTAGGGTTTTTCTTTGTAAAGTCGGATTGGACACGTGGCCCAATGGGGAGCCGCCGTGTGGGCTCGGGCCGCCATCCGCGGCCAGGCTGGTAGCGGACCAAATTTCTTCGCGGCTGAGGTGGCGGGTGAGGTGGCGGGTGAGGTGGCGGACGTGGACGAATCAGGTGCGGGCCGCGGATGGCGGCCGGAAGGGGTAGCGGACCAAAAAAACTCGCCGGAGACCGCCGGTTGTCGCCGGAGAGCGGCCCAAAACACGGCGGTAGCGGGCGGCGGAGCGGTCCGGTGTCTAAAAATGTCACCGGAGCCATTTTTTGTCCAAATTAATTATTAGGGAATTTTTTTTGTCTAAAAAAATAATTTTCTCTTATTTTTAACAGGATGCGTATTATTACCCCCAATGCAATTTATCATGTTATATACGTATATAATCAGTTATAGTATTTCAATGAATAAACTTAAAAACGTATTTTGATTACAATATTTAACTTTTTGCCAAATATTTAAAATATGACTTAAGAATAAGACAAAATGAAGTTAAAATTCTAATCCAAAATTATAAGGAACTTATAATCAAACATCTTTTGAAGAAAATATCTTCCATAACAAAAATTAACATCATATATCTTCTTGGTCCTCATATGTGTAATTCATTTGCATTTCTATCATAGTGACTTTACCTTAAAATATCTTAATATAGAAATATACAATTATTTTTATTGAATTTGACTTTTTAGACATCATGGAAACTTGAAGACATGACTCTGAAAAGAGAATCCAAGGAGCATTTTTATTTTATATTTAACATTATCGACATAATCAAATAATTTTTAAAATTATAGCTAGAAGATGTGTACAACTCAAACCAACAAAATATGCCCATGCTTTTGTTTTTATTTTTTTATAATGTAAAGTGTGAAATTAATATGATAATATTGATCTCATAATAGTGTAAATTTTGGTTGTAAAATTATATTATGGCTAGATTAAACGAATTGGTAATTGAAAATATAATACATAATATAATATTTTGTATCTATATTCCTTAGAAAAATGGACATATCAAACATGACAAAAGCTAAATAAGCTCTAAAATTATATATTATAAAAAACATAATAAAGTTAATAAAATCTCACAAAAAATCAAAAAAGAATAATATCCATGAAACAACTTATAATATTAGATTTCGTGTATTTTGAGATTTACAAGTGGTTATCAGATCACTTAAAATACAATTAAGAGTAAATTTACAAATTGATTTAATTCACATCATCAATTATCTGTATGGACAAATGAGATTAGTTTGTGTTATAACAATGAAATTGCTATTCGTACCTCTTATTAAATTTCATTTTTTTGTATGTTTTCATATTTCATTTAATGCTTTTGTCATATTAACATACTATATTAACTAAAAGTACAATTCAAAAATATGTATGTTTCTATTTTACAATACAAGAAAAAGTGAGTTTCAATCATCCGCCTTTAGCGACAATATGTTTCCATAGGCAATAGCGACAACAAGTCGTCTCTATAAACAACTTACGATAAAGGGACTTTTAGCAATTGTTAAGACATGTGGTGATTTATACCATTATAATCATCTTGTCAATACCCTCAAAATAAATCCATATTAAATATTTTTAGATCTGATTATAGTATTAAATATGAAAAATGTACATCAACTGTATAGATACTTTGTTCAATATCAAAATCCGTCAAGTATCATTCATTTTGAAAAAAAATAATATCAATTACTACCATTGAAATTAAGATTATTATTTGTTTTCATTGTATTTCAGAAATCTTCACCTTTCTCTTGATTTCATTATGCTTCTTCAAATTTTCATAAATGAATAGCGATGACCATCATCGGCATCCACCAATCATTGCCATGATTGTCGACCTAGAAACTTTTTCAAGTAATAGCACCATTTGACTATAGAATCAAAGATGCGGATATTTTCACAAAACCACCATGAGAAAAATATCATCATTAATCTATTAGTCATATCTTTGTTTTCATATATGAGGCTCTGCATTAGAGTCCTTTACTGCGGAACATTTTCAAAAACATAATAGATCTGAAATTAGAAGCTAAAATCTAAGAAAAATGACACTAACGATGTAACATCCCAATTCTTAAAACATTCATTTTCAAAGCAAAGTAACCAAGTTCATACAAAAGCGGAAGCTTGTCCAAAACCAACATTAAAACCATTTATAATTCACAAGTTTTAAGAAAATATAAGCTAAAAGCTTGAAATCGTGAGCGTAGTTTAAACAACTTAAATCCATATGTTTACATCACAACCAAGAAAAACACTCATCCCTTCATAAACATCATCTTCTAACTTCATGCTTAGACTGAACTGCTGCAACCTCGGAGTCTCATTCGGAAACTTTCTCTTTTCCCTTCCGGGACGTACCTGACACTAAAAAGGATAAACAACAACGGGTAAGCATAAAGCTTAGTGAGCACACACACTTAACCACTTACCATCATACATACATAATCACATGCCAGCGCAACAATATACATGCAAGTCTCCAACCTTCTTTACGGCTCAATGCCATCAAGAAGGACAAACGACACTGGTACCAGGCCTCTCCAAATTCCCTAGGGGTATCACTACCACCATAGGTACTCTCCCAAGTCCCCGAAGGAACACATCTCAAAATAATTCCCTAGGGGTATTACTACCACCATAGGTACTCTGCCATGTCCCCGAAGGGACGCATACACATAATCACACGTGCAAAACATAACCATGCACACATAACAATAAGAGTTAAGTGAGGTACTCACCTGTCAGAATGCTAGCCAAATAATCGCTCGATCAGAACAAGCTATCAATTCGGTCACCTATAACATACATACATGCAAACATTCATATTAATCCCTTCTATTCACTTTAGAAGGACTCCATAGTCACCCTATAACAATACCCTACCACTTAGACCCTTGAAACCAGTTTAAAACATTTAAAAACTTATCCAGGAGTCCCGCGCATCTGGCGGCGCATCTCCATCTGCGCAGGCCTCGCGCGGACCATCAACACAGACCGCTCTAGAAGGTTCGCGCATCTGATGGCGCGTCTCCAGGCGCGCGGCCATCTGCGCCGACGCATCTGCAAGAAATCCCCAAGACGATTTCTCGAACCAAAAACCCCAAATTCGACCCTTTCCACTCTATAACTCCAAAATCAGTAGTTTGGAGTCACTTTGGTGTTTATAATCGAATCCATACCATATATCAATAATGATTACAATAACAATTCATAACATATCATCCAATTGGTGATCCATTGATCATCAATTCCCATCCAAACCCTAACTCAACTATAGACTCCAAAATTGACATCAATTGACAATCAAACTAACATAGAACTCTTACCTTAAGTGCAAGAAACATGATCAATTACGCAATCGATCACCACAAACCTCCAATTGAACCTCCTTGCTTCCACTCCCAAATCGCCTCTTTCTCTCTTCCGTACGTGTCTCTGGAAACTGCCACTGAAAGAAATAAGGGTTTCTAACCCTTTTATCTGACCACTCCTCCCTTACACTTTCACAAATGACATCTGGGCCCCTCAACTCCTAAAACATAACAATCAAGGTTCAACCTTAACTCATAACTCTGTTTTAACTTAACTTTGAAAACGGGGTGTTACAACTCTCCCCCACTTATCAGGATTTCGTCCCCGAAATCCTCTATCCCTATAACATCTATGGTCAGCCCCGACTCATCTCATCATCTGGTGTCTCTCCTATGCTCCCCTTTGAACATATTTTATCCCGATTCCACTGAATACCCTCAGCCGCCTTCTGGATACTGTCCGCATGCCCAACTCACTCTGACTAACCTCTCCCAAAGATGGGAGTCCTACACCTCCTCTCGCACAACATCTCATAGGAAGGCATGCCTATGCTGACATAAAAGCTGCTACTATACAAGGACTCTGCCAATGGCAGATACCTATCTCACTTCCTCCAAAAATCCACATACAGGCTCTTAACAGATACTTGAGAGTTAATACCGTCCTCTCACTCTACCCGTCAGTCTGACCACTATCTCTCTCATAACATCAAGATCTCTAAGAGTGCAACTAACCTTGCAATAAAAACATTCGTTACATGCCCTTACTGCATCCGGTAACTCTAACTCTACCCCAACCTCCTCTCACGTCTAACACTTTTCCACATGCTTTTCCATATCTCGATTCAGCACTGGCCACCACTAAACCATCCTTACGTCTCTGATACTGGAACTTAATAATCGGTCTCAATAACTTAGTAGACCAAGAGTGTCGGGTATTACCCGAACTACTTGACTCTTACCTCCTTCCTTATTCGAACTCTCACTCTTAACTGCTCTTCTTCGTGACTGCATAAACATACCTACTAGCGAGGCCATCATTGTTAACTACCAAGCTGTACCATCAACTAACACAAAACCCGTTATAGGGTCGATATAACTCTTACCCTCTCTAATTCTATCACATTTGTATCAACAATTCCTTCCAACATCTATTACATCACTATACACATACTTATTTAGTCCCTAACAAACAGTCTCGACTGTCCCTACTTGACTCTCGAAGCCTACGGGTGTAACCACCAGTGTAGGAAACACAAGAATCAAGTAAAGATTAGTCTGGACATCAAGCTCGCCTTCGTCATGCAATTAATGCACCTCACTACCATCACACCTTCTCTTATCTCCGACTCTGACATCTCAACACATACAGTTCATTCACTTCTTCATTCCTAACCCAATTCCATAACAGTTTGAACCATCAAGCGTTCACTCCATGATTTGCTACAATAACATTCACCAATGCAAACGATCACCGACCCATTAAGCATCGGCCTATAACCAGGTTCATCAAACCTCTGTAACAGCCTCACTATGTCGTTTTCCACGGTTTACGACATATTTCACAACATGAACACATCTTCACGCATAACTACTCTCCGTTCCCAGAACGGAACTGATCATGTCTTCTACTCTAACAAGAATGACACTATCCCCTTGACCCTTATGGGTACAAGGCTGTCCATGAGCACACAAAATATGTTATCCACATCAATAGGATTATCTATCCTATACTGTCACGTACAACTTAATACACGCTATAGCTCTTCACAACATCCGTTTATTTCTCACACTGCATCTTAACACAACTAACTCGTGGTAGTAAGTACCACACTAAGCTGCCATGTCCTCTACTTCCTCCGGTAAGATCAACCCTAGAACTTCACATAACTTCTTTCTTAAGATCTCGATCGCTGCTGTCTTCTTTCCTCCACACTCAACGTGCCTCGCGTAAAGTCTCCAATACACCTCGAATGTACTCCACTTGCATCTCCCTTGATCTCCAATAGATCAACATCTTATCTATGCATAAGATCACTGACCTATCCAACATTGGCCTGCAGTTCTGATTCACCGGGTCTACAAAAGCTGTTGGCGCGTTCGTCAACCCGAATGACATCACCATGAACTCGAAATATACATATCGTATATAAAAGACTGCCTTATGCACATCTTCTCCTCGAACCTTCAACTAATGGTACCTGAGTGAAGATCTATCCTCGAGAACCACATGGCTCCCTGAAGTTGATCGAAGAGATCATCGATCCTCGACAGCGGGTATCTATTCCTTACCGTAAGCTTGGTTATCTCCCGGTAATCTATACATATCCGCATCAATTCCTGCATCTTCGGAGGTGCTACCCGGTACAGGTCTTAGCTACCGACACCACCCCCGGAATTAGCTTGATCCGAAACTCCACTTGCCTCTCATGAGAAATGTCAGACAAGTCATCCGGGAATACATCCGGAAACTCGCCGACCACTGGCACGTTCGCTACCGTCTCTTTCTTATCTCAACTCGGCTATCGACCACAAACGCTAAGTAACTGCTACCTCCAAGAAGAACGTGCTTCCTGGCCTTAGCCAAGGTGCACATCATAGGTAATCTCCCTCTTCCATCTCATTTGATAGTCAGTTCTCCCCCACTTAGAGTTCAAACTACTACCTAAAGCTTCTCGCAGTCAGGGCTAGCTCAGTTCTGATTTAACCATGCTATCCCAACTACCACTTTATCCTTTTACACATCACTACTCCAACATTACTCCTTGTCCACTACGTACTTCTACTTCTGTCAAACTCTCTTGCTTACCCTGACAGAACGTCCAACTCCTTCATTGTCTCTTCTGCTGTCAACTGGAACACTATCACTCTTCTTCCTTGCATCTCCAATTCTAACCCTCCCTATCCCAAGTTACCTCATGCATCTGATAAAATCAGTGCACCTTACTATCACCATAACTTCTCTTATTCTTGGCTCTAACACATCAACATACATGCACACCTTCCTCCATTCGCTCGCGACATACTCTGAACAACAGAGTGATCACCTCTAACAACTTGCAAGTAATCTCATTCACTAACCCGATAGGTTGAACTACCGATGGTGACTTGCTGATCAACCTCGCTATCTCTAACTGCTCTAGTCTCAGCAGACTGAGAGCTTACTGCATCGCTGACTCATGCTGCCATAACTGTCTCTAGACTGCTATTAACCACCTGGGTTAATTCTTACTCTTCACGCTCGAAAGTCCAAGAAGGATCTCATAGAGAACTTCTCCTACCTCATCTACTGCACTCTCTAACCCACTGACTATTCACATGTAATCTATTCATACTATCATCACAGTTCCCAACATGCTTCTGAGTGGTCTATCTTTACTGATTCATCTAACATGCTACTCTAAACTCTTCTCTACTGTCCGTCCCATGCAATCTACTAGTTCAGGTCAACGACCTTAGCTCCCAATTCTCTCCTCATCACATGCCTTTACGGTTCTGACTACTTATCTTAAGGACATACACACGCCCTATCATGCTACTACCCCTTCTCACACAACATTGTTGGTTCATAGAAACTCCCGTAACTATGTCAATTCCCAACATGCACAATGTATTTGCAATGATATGGGCCCTTATATCATTGTAACTACACCCTACATGCCTAGCCTCGACACCATTACTAAAGCTCCACTTCCCAACTCAGTTGTCACATACACATAACTCAACACTAGAGCTCAAAGGCTCCTCTCCAAGCTAATCACATAACAGATATCATGCCTTTCTACTTACCAGCACATAGCTACAGCCTACATACAACACACATGCAACTCAGTTGTCACATACACATAACTCAACACTAGAGCTCAAAGGCTCCTCTCCAAGCTAATCACATAACAGATATCATGCCTTTCTACTTACCAGCACATAGCTACAGCCTACATACAACACACATGCATATACGCAATCCATATCAGCTATCAATGGATACATGTTCAAATTAATCTGCATAGCACTAGTATTTCACATACTAGTGCTTACTCATCACACATGCCATACTTTCACGTAACATATATCATAACATGCATACACTACATTACATAACAACTATCATAGGGGTACATGCTCAACATAGCTACATAGCATTAGTTATTCACACAACTGCTGCTCACTTGCCACACATGCCATAAGCTCATGTAATTCATACATACTTTCTTAACAGCTATCATAACATACATGCTCAACTTAACTGCATGTCACTAGTAATTCACATACTAGTGTTCACATATTCACATATCATACATTCACAGCATAAGAAATCATCATGCTCAATAAGGTAAGGTTAGTGTGCTCACCCCCGTCTGATACTCCGGTCCGCAGTTCAGTCTCACTACTCATCTCCCCATAAAACATTTTATACTCCTTTCTTCATAAAACATTTCATAACCATTTCTCCATAAAACATTTTATTTTGGTTACTCTTATTTACGAAAACACGAGCATTTGGTTTAAGTTCAAGTATCCACCACTTGTGAATACTCAAATCCCTTAAACCTAGGCTCTGATACCAACTTGTAACATCCCAATTCTTAAAACATTCATTTTCAAAGCAAAGTAACCAAGTTCATACAAAAGCGGAAGCTTGTCCAAAACCAACATTAAAACCATTTATAATTCACAAGTTTTAAGAAAATATAAGCTAAAAGCTTGAAATCGTGAGCGTAGTTTAAACAACTTAAATCCATATGTTTACATCACAACCAAGAAAAACACTCATCCCTTCATAAACATCATCTTCTAACTTCATGCTTAGACTGAACTGCTGCAACCTCGGAGTCTCATTCGGAAACTTTCTCTTTTCCCTTCCGGGACGTACCTGACACTAAAAAGGATAAACAACAACGGGGTAAGCATAAAGCTTAGTGAGCACACACACTTAACCACTTACCATCATACATACATAATCACATGCCAGCGCAACAATATACATGCAAGTCTCCAACCTTCTTTACGGCTCAATGCCATCAAGAAGGACAAACGACACTGGTACCAGGCCTCTCCAAATTCCCTAGGGGTATCACTACCACCATAGGTACTCTCCCAAGTCCCCGAAGGAACACATCTCAAAATAATTCCCTAGGGGTATTACTACCACCATAGGTACTCTGCCATGTCCCCGAAGGGACGCATACACATAATCACACGTGCAAAACATAACCATGCACACATAACAATAAGAGTTAAGTGAGGTACTCACCTGTCAGAATGCTAGCCAAATAATCGCTCGATCAGAACAAGCTATCAATTCGGTCACCTATAACATACATACATGCAAACATTCATATTAATCCCTTCTATTCACTTTAGAAGGACTCCATAGTCACCCTATAACAATACCCTACCACTTAGACCCTTGAAACCAGTTTAAAACATTTAAAAACTTATCCAGGAGTCCCGCGCATCTGGCGGCGCATCTCCATCTGCGCAGGCCTCGCGCGGACCATCAACACAGACCGCTCTAGAAGGTTCGCGCATCTGATGGCGCGTCTCCAGGCGCGCGGCCATCTGCGCCGACGCATCTGCAAGAAATCCCCAAGACGATTTCTCGAACCAAAAACCCCAAATTCGACCCTTTCCACTCTATAACTCCAAAATCAGTAGTTTGGAGTCACTTTGGTGTTTATAATCGAATCCATACCATATATCAATAATGATTACAATAACAATTCATAACATATCATCCAATTGGTGATCCATTGATCATCAATTCCCATCCAAACCCTAACTCAACTATAGACTCCAAAATTGACATCAATTGACAATCAAACTAACATAGAACTCTTACCTTAAGTGCAAGAAACATGATCAATTACGCAATCGATCACCACAAACCTCCAATTGAACCTCCTTGCTTCCACTCCCAAATCGCCTCTTTCTCTCTTCTCGTACGTGTCTCTGGAAACTGCCACTGAAAGAAATAAGGGTTTCTAACCCTTTTATCTGACCACTCCTCCCTTACACTTTCACAAATGACATCTGGGCCCCTCAACTCCTAAAACATAACAATCAAGGTTCAACCTTAACTCATAACTCTGTTTTAACTTAACTTTGAAAACGGGGTGTTACAAACGAGATCTGAATTCAGTGGCGAATCTAGAACAAAAAACTACGTGGTTCCTTAATTAAGTTTAGCCGTAAAAAAAATAAAAAGTGTCAACTATATTTTTGTCGGATCGGGTCATCAAAATTGAAAATCAAAATTTAAAGTCGGGTTTTTTTTGTTTGATGGGGATTTTTTTGGTTTAATATTTGGGCTAGAGTTAAAGTTATTGAGCCTTAAAAAAAAAATTAAAAAAATGAATTTTAAGGTGCAAAACCCCAATTGAACCTATGACCTCCTTTTACAAAACATACAAGGTTTTTCCAACACACCAATTTTGGTCTTTCTTTATTTTCTTGGAGAAATAAATTTTTAAGGTAGCTCCTCAAAACTTTTTTTAAGGGGAGGTCCTAAAAAACTTTTATACAACTTGTAATAAAAATAAAAAAATTAGGTAGGGTTCCCGGGGCCTACCTATACTCAATGTAAATTCGCCCTTGTCTTAAAACTCCACCTACGATAGAAAAAAAGTCAGAAGACCAGCTCTACTAAAGAAAACTTTTGTCATTATTTATAACTTTAAAAATATATACAGTAACGTAAAACAAAATGATACAATATCATCTTTTTTCAACCCTATAATTTCCTACAATACTAAAAAATAAGAATAAAGGGGTGGTCCATCTAATTAGCATTTACCCTCATGAAAAAAAAAAGAAAAATTTAAGGGAAAAAAATTTTGGGGGGAGGAAGGGGAACATTAAAGATGATGATGTGGGCTACAAAAT
>CM058043.1:82785676-82829088 GCA_030169165.1 Centaurea solstitialis
ACTTCTCATCAAGTTAACCTTAATTTCCCACTTCTCATGCTTCTCAAGTTAACCTTAATTTCTCACTAGAACCCAACCCAAAGTCCTTTTTATTAACCTTATGATTTGTACAAACTTTGTATAAAAATGTAGTATTTATACAAACATTGTTGCGCATATAGAACGTTTGTTTGGTTTGTAAATGCTTATACATCTATATAAATATTTACATATATATAATATTACATTCAAAGATTATATTACCATGGTTTTTGAAAGAAAGAAAAAGTTACTGAAATGTGTTTCTTAAAACGGATCTCTTTCGAGACGTCATATCAACAGTACATCCTTTTATTTTAACAACAATCCTACATACATATGCTGTTAACATAAATTACAGACAGTAACAAAAATGCCAAATTATTACAGATGAGATTTGCATATTATTATTACTGACCTGCTGGTCTGGTACATAAAGGCTCTATAAATCAAAACTTAATTAATCTTGCTTTGGGGCCTCCGAACCTTGATGGCTCGATGGCTGCAGCTGCCGTTGTGCAAGAACTCGCTTTGTTCTCTCCAAGACCCCAAAGAAGATCGAACCTCCGATCCCTATCCACAGCACTCTTGGCCCGATGCCCTACAACATTCACCACGTACCATTTTTCGAATCGAATTATGATCAATGTTTGGACATCAACAAAAGGTCTAGTATGTACTTTTCCGATTCTAACCTCAAATAAAAGAGGCTGTTTGGCGATTGCTGAATGGTTTGGTGATGGATGATTAAGTGGTCAGTATGATTAAGAGGCTCTTATGATATGATGCAAATGAAATATGGTGGTTTGTAATTGTTGAGCATGAAATCAGGACTTTGAATGGTTAAGAGACATCCAGGATACTAAGGGTGTGTTTAGTTGTGGAAAAATTTTCTGTTTTCTAGAAAAATTTTCCATGAAAACTGGAAATTTAGAAAACTTGTTTAGTTGATTCAATTTAGAAACATTTTTCCAAGAAAACAAAATTTTCATTTTCCAAATTTACACTTGATTTAGAAAACTACTTTTTATAGTTTTTCAATTCTCATTTTCATTTTCCATTTTCATTTTCAATTGTCGTCCCCTTCTCGGCTCCGGCCACCGCCACCGTCGCGCCTGCCGCCGCCGGCGGCCACCGCCACTACCGCTGCCGCCACCATCCACCAGCCGCCGCCGCTCCCCGCTCGCCGCCACCAACCACCGCCGCTTGCCGCCACCGCCGTCGTCACGCTACCGTCATCCCCTTCTCGTTGCCGCGACCACCGTCGCCGCCATCGCCGCCTCAACCACCGCCGCAACCACCCTCTCACCACCGCCCCACCGTCGCTACCACCATCTTTGCCGCCGTCGTCCCCGCCACGCCACCATCGCCATCGCTGCCGAGGCCTCCAAGGCCACCGCCGTCGCCGCCGAAGCCACCGCCACCACCGCCACCACCGCCGAGGCCACCGTCGTCGCCGCCTAGGCCACCGTCACCACCGTCGAGGCCCCCGAGGCCACCGCCACCACCGCCGAGGCCTCCGAGGCCCCCGCCATCGCCGCCGAGGCCCCCGCCACCACCGCCGAGGCCACCGCCACCCCCACCGAGGCCACCGCTGTCGCCGCCGAGTCCACCGAGGCCACCAGCTCCACCGTCGAGGCCACCAAGTCCACCGCCACCATCGTCGCCGCCGCCGTTGCAATATTTGGAAAAATGAAAAATGGAAAATGAAAAGTAATGAAAAATGCACAACTAAACGAGTTTTCTAGTTTTCTAAAAATGGAAAATGAAAACTCCATGATTTCAAGTAAACAAGTTTTCCAAAATTTTCCTAGAAAACTGAAAATGAAAAATCAACTCCATTTTCTGTTTTCATTTTCTTGGAAAACAAAAACAGTTTTCCACAACTAAACACAACCTAAATCATTCAGAGGGTTTTGAGACCATTAAGAGGCAGTCCATTTTTTTCCCAAACAGGATTCACCTCTTAACGATTCAGAGATTGCCTCTTAATGGAATTGTTAAGAGGTAAACAAACACCATCATTTTAGTTTATTGAAAAGTGCATTACTTACACAAAATTTTAAACTATTTATCTTTTTTAATCGTGAATACTTATTTTCAGATAGAGGAAGTACAATTTTTATGGAACACGGTAGTTAAAAGACTTCCCTTCCTGTATTATCATGTTAAAGGGTACTTTAGTCATTCAATTATTAGTCAAATACTTCTATAAAAAAATGTTTACAGAGGTCAAAGTGTTGCAATTTCAAAGGCATGAAAGGATTTATTTAATGTTCTCAAGAGGGTAGAAAAAAGATGAGATACCTTCAAAAGGGCAGGAGGTCCTTCTTCTCTCAAGATTGTCTGAACACAATCAACTATCCCTTTGTACTGGTTTCCTGATCCCTGAATCATCAGCCTAGTTTTTATTACGTCAAGGGGAGTCGTTATAGCTCCAGTAAGGGCGCCTGCGGAAAAACAGAAAAACATAAATGAGATGGAATTGAATAATAAAATTAAATGCAAGTGAGAAGGTTTCGGTATTTGACAACTTTGTATTCAAGAAATAACCTATTCAGGAGAACGAAATGGGCAAACTAAGGGGCTGTTTGTTTTTTTAAAAAAAATGCCTCTTAAAACCTCTTAAGTCTGAAAATTAAGAGGTTTTAAGATTTAAGACTGTTTATTTTATTTTTAAGAAAATGCCTGAAAACCTCTTACCGTCCTCTGAAATTTTAAGAGGTGCAACATCCACCTCTTATCTTTTAGTTGTGAAATCAGACTTCAGGCCTCTTAAAACAAACGACACCTTAGAGTTGAGACAAACATTACACGCGTGGTAAGCATGTATAAAGATTTGGGGCATAGTTACCAGCAAAAGCACCAATTGCAGCATTCTCGGGATCATTGAGGTCTCTACGTGCCTGGTGGAAGTTCAAAACCCGTCAAAATTTTGCATATAAAGCAGAATCATATTTGGATGATCATGATGCAATAGATGATTCTGTAAATAAGCATTTATAAATAATAAATAATAAATTAAGAGAAGCAGATTATGTAAGCTATGAGCAAACTCTTCATAACTATAACATATTATACATTTGGAAGTCTAATAAATCAACATTAAAACAATTAAAATCATCAACCGATTTGATGAAACCAATTAATATACATAAAATCACACTCATTGTGTGTGTGCATTTCTTAGGCAGATGAAGACAATCCTAGAACAGAACAAGGCTGTAAACGCTACTATGTTATTGTGAATTTGTGGAATAGCATTGTAAAAAAAGAAACTCTTATCCCATGTACACCATGTACTTATGGTATCACTACAGAAGACGATCCAACAAAATGTATAATTATATACAACAGTTTCATGATCTAGTTTAACAGTTGATTTCGAAATCTTGACGTGTTTCAAATCCCTGATTTATGCTGCATGGGTTCTAATAAATATCACAAAAAGCACCATATTATATGAAGCAAATCAAGGATAGCAAATATCCATCAAGCCTTTGCAGGGACAATATGCTTTTAAGCTTCATAAGCCAGAAAATACTCACAGCCAACTTATAGCCGATCCGAAGCTGCTCATATATACAGAACTGGATGGCATCAAAAGGTAAATCTCGTAGAAGAAAAGATCCATATCCCTGGAGTGATGAACATATGCTGCAAACAGTTACTTCCCCAAGGGATGCAAAATAGATAACAGTTCCACCATACATGAAAATCGTAACTTTTGCTTTTTGGGATGACCCATGAATATTGCAACATTTTCTTTTTCAGCGATTCCAAGTTAAAGTTGTTTATTTGTCCATAATCATTATTAAAGAAAAAAGAAAAGGTATTGATTTCGATCTATAAATTTTCTTTATTTATCTTCCTTGAATGGTGCTTTAAATATTTGACAAATAGTCAAACTTTGCAATAATCATGTGACGAGGGGATCATAGTCCAAGAAAGGTACTACAGAGCATTAGTTTACAATATTATATTGTGCATATGCCCATAGGCATGGGATCATGTGAGAAGTGCATTTTTTGGTGAGAAGTGCTTTTAAACCGTTGATCGCTTTTAATCAAAAACCCTCCCATGAATTGCGGCTTAAAAGAAATTTGATCTGGTGCATATCATCATAATTTTCTCATTCATTTCCCATCCAATGGTTGATAACCATTTCTCACGCTTCTCACTAAATTTGACACTTCTCACCAGAACCCAACCCTATGCCCATACACCCCCCCCCCCCCAAAAAAGAGAGAGAGAGAGAGAGAGAGAGAGAGAGAGAGAGAGAGAGAGAGAGAGAGAGAAGAAGAAGAAGAAGAAGAAGAAGAAGCAGAAGCAGAAAAAGACTCGTACCGCATATAGGCCTTTAAAACCCTCCTTGGAAACAATAAGTCGGAGGGCATCAGGGGCCGAAGCAAATTGACGAGTCTGCATTCTTTGCTTTACAACCTGTGTAAAACATTGAAAGTAAAAGCTAAAGGAGATACATGGACCCTACCAAAGCAGTTATCCCAAAAATATGAAAATGTTCAAGAAAAATCTGTGTACCTCTGTCGGAACACGCACAAGAGATGCGGCAACTCCTCCAATTGCACCTGCAGTCTACATAACATTTCAAAAAGTTTTGAAGTAGAAATAGAAGGGCTTATGTTGTGTGAAGGCATCATAAACTTAAGAAACAATCAAACAAATTCAGTTTGAACGGCTTACTTTCAAATTTCCATTCAGGATATGACTTTGTGAAATGCATGTGTCAGTATCTCAAATTCTACTTCCGTTCATTTATCGGCACCTCGTTTATTATATATCACGAAATGAGATGGAAAAGACTTACCAGATGTGCAACAGCACTAAGATTGTCAGGAAGCATCTTCAACAGTTTTTGTTTTGCAGGTTCATAGACACCAATAAACAAGGCAGAAGCCCTACATATAAAATAGAACATTGTTGACCAACGAACAGATACAAAAGCATTCAAAACAGTTGAGAAAAATAATATAAAACAGTCTAAAAAATGAGATTAAAACTTTAATGCATATCTTGCTAGCACCCCTGTATTCAAGTGAAGGAGCCTATATATCTCTAACTTTGATTCAAAATTAAAATTCAATCTTGAACTGCAAAAGCAGAGTGGAAAGACTCAAAGACACCAAAGTAGGATATCCTTACGGTAAAACACCAACAAGATTTCCAGCCAATCCAGAATACAGCCCCTGAAGGACAATCTTTCCTCCGCCACGAGCTGCCTGCAGTGAAAGTATAATGTTGATCAAAGTTAATTTTCAAATGGTGGATATGTTAGCATGTAATTACACAATTTTAACCAAATCAGCCCCAAATTACTAACTTTACCTCCTTTTTCATTTTTCCCTAAATAATGCAAGTAACGCGAAAACTGTAGATAAAAAAATTTACCCTACAAAAAATCATTATTACATCATTTATAAAATGTAAAGTGCTTGACAAAAATAATTTGTATAAACTTAAGGCTTCAAAAAAACATGTCACTTGTATAAGTATAAAACCACTTGGTGTGCGAAGAAAAAGCAACTATCAAGTACAACACTTCCTTAAAACAGTCATATTGAAAAAACTGCTATCACAATTTAGTGGAACATTCAGTCATTCACCTGTAGATTCTAGCCAACATTTCACACCTAGTTAAGATGCAATAGTATATACCTGCAGTCTTGTCTTTATCGTATCGATTGGGTATAAAGCTGTTTCAACAACAACTCCAGCTGTACCTCCCGCTATAAAACCCTCTGCACCATGACAAGAATAATTAGAACACAAAACTTTACATACTTTTCAACTCATGGCAAGAACTTTTTCCTGAAGTATTAACAAGGATAATTACTCACATCACTCGTCCACTTCCAATTCTCGCATGGAGATTGAGACATTGCTAATCTATTGATGGATTTGCCAGCCATAAAACTTATATTTAGAAAACATGAACTTTTAAAGTGGTTAATTTATTAACATTTCAATTGTTGGAGATATGTGTAAGAAGTCTCTTTAAGTTTGGAAAGATGATGATTGATGTGGAAATTGGAATGGAATGGAAGGAATGTAGGCTATGGTTTTACTAACAAATTTGAAAATAGTTTAAGAAAAGTCCAATACCGAATAAGGTTCGCACGAAATCAAATGGCTTTTCTTCCCCAATGCTGACTGATGCAAAAGTCTTTTTCGGAATCAACTGCAACCTTTGTGCTTTCCCATGTGACACATCTGCAAAACCACACACCTGCTCAAACAAGAACCACGAAATAAATGGCGCTAACCAACAGAAAACTTACAAATAAATAATTAAGCTTGATGAGAGGTAATCAATATATCTTTATGGCAAGTAAACTAGCTTGAAAAAGAATTCAACAACAGCTCAAAACGAAAAGCAACTTACGTTAAAATTGGTTTAAAGAATGGTTTATTGGTTTCACTAAAGCCGATATTTCGATATGCACATTGTGCTACAAGAATTAGTCCCTTTGTTGCAAGAAAATGCAAAAAAAAAAAAAAAAAAAAAAAAAAAAAAGACTTTCAAGATATTCCAACTTTTTTGCAATGGTTTTCTTCCTAAAAAAATCAAGCTAAATTTTCCCTTTTGGCCATTAGGGACTACTAAAAAGATGCAAGTAGTATTAAGTTTGATCAGAAATTCTCCTACTTCATCCTTATTTTAAATCTTTCACTGGTTGTCAAATAATTTTATTGAATTCTAAGACTTAATAAGATTTGAAATAGAAATCAACATATAGTTGATTTGACAGGTAAAAAAAATGACTAATAAAAGTATAAATCACTCCATCATGATGGAATTGGAGCTCATGCTAACTCAAATCCATATTGACTTTAAACTTTCAACATTTTTTTTATTAATTCAAAAAAATTTTAAAAAAAACACACAACAACAACACATTATGTAACATTTCATTAATTAACCCCTGGCTTTGAGTGAGTTAATAATCATAGTCGTTTTCTTCCCAAGTTACATTTTTTAATTTTAATCCATAGATAATTGCATGCTACAAATTTGTCCAACAATGCTACCATTTCATTAATTAACCCTAAAACATTTGTCGATTGAAACCATGCATTTTCTTTCTGCGACGGAAGTGATGCTGAATTCAAAATTGAATTAGTTAGAAAAATGATTATCGGAAACTGAAATTTTAGTAAAATTGAGGAATTAAAAGTTACCTGATGAAGACATTGATGCGTTCTTGGTATCAATAGATAACGTAAGAGGACCCATGGAGCTCCAATATCAGAGAATTAATTATATATATCCACCTCAATTCAGGCTATAAAAAAAACACAAGAGTTATATGAGCATTTGAAGTTAGTAACGAAGTAGTTAATTTATATGGAAGGAAGAAATATTAAAAGATTGAAATTAATTATACAGTTATAAATATTAGTAGGGGGTAGAATTGATGATGGTGGAAGGCTGCTATGTATCTAACACTCTTTCTGGAGGAAGTCGTATCTCTCTACGGATAGAGATGTGTAAACTAGCAGTGCAGCAGCCAGCCATTGACAATTGTCATTTGTTGGGCTTGGACTTGGACTTGAACTTAGACTTGGGTTTGGGTTGGGCTTGGGCGTGGACTTGGATTTTGGAAAGAACTGGGCTACAAAGTTGTTAGTGGAGAGTGGAGAGTGGAGAGGGGTAAAAATAACGAACCAGGTCATTCTTTAACCGGTCAATAACAGTAGCTTCTAGAACCAGTCTTAATTGGTTCGGGACTGGTCATGGTTCGATACTAGAAAACCTTAATCGTGTTAGGTGAATGGTAGCCCATCCTTTGTCACTGGTCCAGGGTTCATCATCTGATTTCTTAATTTTTTTATTGATTAATATAAATTTATAAAACTAAATAATATAAAATATTTAAATTATAAAATTGGGACTTAAGTGTCAGAATAACTGGATATGGTAATGAGATTGCGAGAATTGTGGATGTTTTTTGCGTTTTTAAAGTTGGTATCTAACCACAAACATCAAACATCTTATGTACAGCAATGGGAGACAATTAGAAGACCAAAGAAGGGGTCAGAATGTGAAAAACGGTCATATGATCATTCCTAACGACTCTCTAACAATTGGAATTTTGAATTATACTGAAATCTCACCGGGTTTGGTCGAGCCTTGACCGGTTCTTTAATCGGGCCCAGGCTTTAAGTGATCCCGGTTATAGTTGGGCCTTAAAAATCAAATAGGTTCTTCTCATACTTCTAGGAATTATAGTCTCATGTATTTAGATAAATTTATGGTTCTTTGTAACAGCTCAGTCATACTTAAATGTTTGACAAAATCGAATACTAGCTAAAATCAGCAAGAATGGAATATACTAATGCAGATCAAAGATGAACTTGCCAAATCCTATCAAGTTGTTTTCTGTGATCTCCAATGACAAATTGGGAGATAATTCTCCCAACATCGGAGGATCTCGCTTATCCTCTTGCTAATTAGATCCATATCATGCTTTGATGAGGACATTCTTCGATATATAAACAAAGAATTCTCGTCTTTTACAACTTTCTCATATAATATCTACAACAAAGGTCTAAAAACCCACCTTGTACCTAGCAAAGACAAAAACGACGTATTCTCATATTCTCCTCTTTCAATGACAACTCCGAAGATTGATACCAAGGTAACAAATGTTTTATGCATTTTAGCGCACATGGTAGTTTTTAAAAGAAGCACATGTCTTCCATGCAAGGTTAGCCTCTCACAAGACTTTTACGTGAACTCACAAGAAATTGACAGATATATCTTAGCCTTACATAGCTGTTAGCTTAGTGTTATTCAAGTTCTGACTTATTCATCTATTATTAGCGAAGGATTGTTAGAATAATTTTTAACCATTTTTTCGCAATAATCTTGTTTTTCTTTGTGTAATTTTGTTTTGAAAAAATCAATGTGAAATAAAATTAATTAAATTTTAAATATTATGTTTAACCCTTCATTTTCTTTCCGACAATAAGTCGTAGGATAATACTCTTCATATTCTTTTAACCAGATTCATCATATTTTAAAGGGTTAAGTACACCAAAATGTATTCAAGTTGTCACATTTTATCATTGTATGTACTCACTTAAAAACTTATCATTGTATGTATTGAACCTGCGAAAATTGCCATTTTATGTACTAAACTACCATTCTATGTATCCATTTAGTGTATTTAAAAAACTTATCATTTAATGTACTAAACCTGTAAAAAGGATAATTTTTTAAGTTGAGTACATACAATGGTAAGTTTTTAAGTTAAGTGCATAAAATGATAAAAAGATGACAACTTAGATACATTTTAGTGTACTTAACCCTATTTTAAATCGTGTATATAATAAGTCATTACATGTAAAATCACTAAAGTTGAGTCAAGAAATTTATTTGCATATAAAAATAGTATTTACCAATTAGAACTTTTGTTCTTGTTATCTTTATGGTCATCAAGAAAACATACTATCATTCAAGCAAAGTTTGCTTCTTTTAAATAAATAAAAACTTGAAGGAGGTCATATGCACCATGATAAAAGAACAGGGGTATAAAACCGCAGAAGAACAAACCGAAAACCTAATGGCAATTTCGTAATTCCAACAACAACTACACTATAAAACCAAATGCGATGGTTGTTTTCCAAACCCTAGCATTAGGTTTGTGTGTGTGTGTGTTTTAGTGTGTGTGTGCAGCGGCGGCGAAAATGGTGAAGTTCCTGAAACCTCACAAGGCGGTGGTGGTCCTCAACGGCCGTTTCGCCGGCCGGAAGGCGGTGATCGTCAGGCAATTCGACGAAGGCACTCGCGATCGTCCCTACGGCCACTGCCTCGTCGCCGGAATCGCCAAGTATCCGAAGAAGGTGATCCGAAAGGACTCGGCGAAGAAGACGGCCAAAAAGTCTCGAGTTAAGGCATTCATCAAGCTCGTGAACTACAACCACATCATGCCGACGAGGTACACGCTCGACGTGGATCTGAAAGACGTCGTCACCGTCGATACGCTTCAGTCGCGTGACAAGAAGGTGACGGCCTGCAAGGAGACCAAGGCGAGGTTCGAGGAGAGGTTCAAGTCAGGGAAAAACCGTTGGTTCTTCTCGAAGCTTCGATTCTGAGGACGAGATGAGTTTTTTCAATTTTGTTATGTTCGTCGATATGATGATGATTAGACTATTATTGATTACTGGTTGTTTACATTTAATTTTGATATTTTTCGTTTTAGTGATTTTTGTGTTGGAATTGGAATGAATTTCAGATGATTAATTGGATGAAGTTCGTATAATCTGCAATCGATTCGTAAAAGTTGAATTCCTGATTAATCTAATATGCTGTTGGAATGTGAAAAGAAATTAGGTGTAGGTTAATTAACATTGCTTAATAACTATGAGTCTATTAGGGAGCTCTGTAATTAGGTTGGATATGTTGTGTAGGAATTTATCATCATCTAGCTTTTTGGTGTAAATATTGACATTGTTTTAGCTGAATATGCCAACATATTTGCAAGTGTTTCTAGTTTGTATGGGTATAGGAAGGTTCCCAATGTTTCCCTGCTGAGTGTACATTAATGTGATGGCACACAGCCAGTATGTATATATGAACCATTGGTACTTTTTGTCTGGCCACAAACATAACCTTTAGCCTTTTCTTTTTGCTAGGGTACAATGTAATATGCTACTTGGTTTCATTCTTGTGTAGCCTTTTGTCAATAGTAACTCAATGCTAGTTTTAGCATGGTTGAGGAGAGCATAAAAATGAAGTTTAAAAGCCACCATCTTGTGAGTATTGGCATCGTAGGAAGCCTTTAAATGTTGAGCTACATGACGACTTGAGGTCTTTTTATACATGGCTTGATTGTTTTTGCTTTACACATTCGGTTAGAGTCATGGATTCACACACACGTATGTGACATGAAAATGATCGTGTGAGAAGTTGAAGTTAACGTGAGAATCGTGATATGTGGATTTAAACTGTTGGTCACTTTTAGTACCATGCCTTCACATATGTTGTGCTATAGAAGGGATTTGATTTGGTACATCTTGATGTACCTGATTTTGGTGCATCTCATTCTACTTTTCATCCAATGGTGGATAACCACTTCTCATGTTTCTCACACTAATCTAAACTTCTAACGAAAACCTAACCTTGTTATTTTATGACAAAGAAATATGTTTTCTTATGTTACATTTTGAAAAACATAGTGGCATTCAAGTCTTGACCTCTTGGTTATGCCAATTCTCATGTCATTTAGAACATTGTTGTATATTTTACTATTCCTACATGTTGACATTCATTTAGAGGGGTTTTGGATACAAATCATGTCATTGTTACAAATGTGCTATTAGTTACATGTACACATATAGACATATCTAGAGAGTTAAATGTGCTATTATATATACTGATATTTATAATAGACATCCGGCTAGGAGTTTCAACTTTCAAAAGCAAAACAACTCATTGTTACAAATCTTTATATAATAAAAGAGTAACTGGTTTGCCACGTGTCGTGCTCTGGTGAGCCGAATTGCCACGTGTCGCGTTCTGGTGAGCCGGTTTCGGTTATTAAAACAATAAATAAAATAATGTAAAAGATAAATACCACTTTCAAAAATTCTCTACATAATTAAATCAAACGGTTTAAAAAATTCTCAACATAATTAAATCAAACCTTTTAAATCAAACTATAGATAAATATGAAAACAATAAATGAAATAATGTAAAAGATAAATACCACTTTCAAAAATACATAATTAAATCAAACGGTTTAAAAAATCTTGTACATATATTTGTGTAATATTTAATATAATCAATATACGTATTATTATTTTTCATTGGTGATATAAAAAATTAAAAATATCTCTCTATTTTCTAACTACAATTTTCTAAGAGTTTTTCAAAGTTGAAAAATCTTACTTTTCCCATTTTCTTAATTCTTAAGAAAATTTCATAAAACTTCTTGGAACAAAAAAATATACTCAAACTCTTTAAAAGTTTTCATTTTTTAATCCAAACTATAGATAAATATGAAAACAATAAATAAATTAATATAAAAGATAAATACCACTTTCAAAAATCCTCTACATAATTAAATCAAACAGTTTTAATCCAAAAATACACACCTCAATCTCAATCTCTATAAATAGAGTTTTTGACCAAATGGGTGTTTTTAAAAAAATTATTTACCAAATGGGTGTTGTTTTAAACATATTTACAATTTAGGTGTAATTTTCTATTTAATGGACTTTTAATGCCTAAACATATTTACCATTTAAGTGTAGTTTTCTATTTAATGATCTTTTAATGCCTTTTTTCCTACTTTTCTTTACTATATTTTATTATTTTTTTTTGTTTCTGATTTTTTTAATGTTTTTTAAAGATCATATAAATAAAAGCTTATGTACGGTTAAGTAAAAAAAAATATATAAAACAATAATACGGTTCTGAAAAAATCATATAAAAACAAACTCGTCTGAAAACCCGAACATTAAAACTGGATTAAAAATGGTGAGGAGTTTGGGTTCAGTTCGGGTTGGCATTTTTCAGAACCAAACCTACGGAAAAACCCGAACATTTTAAATATATTTTTATTAATGTGAGTATTAATATATACTATTAATATGTTCTAAAAAAATATATTGAAAAAAAAATCTCAAGTACGGTTAAGTTTCTATTGAAAAAACAACAAGAAAACTCAAGTACGGTTAATGTTTTTATTAAAGTTTAAGTACGATTCAGGTTTTCGGTTAATGTTTTCAAGTATGGTTAATGTTTTTATAAAACTCAATTAAATCGGGTTTTCGGGTATTGGTTTTAAAGTTTAAGTACGATTTAGGTTTCAAACGGGTAGTTTGGGTTGGACGGGTTTTGCTCACCCGAAAACACTAACCGAAAACCTGAATCGTACTTAAACTTTAATAAAAACATTAACCGTACTTGAGTTTTATTGTTGTTTTTTCAATAGAAACTTAACCGTACTTGAGATTTTTTTTTTCAATATATTTTTTTCGGAACATATTAATAGTATATATACATTAATAAAATATATTTAAAATGTTTGGGTTTTTCGGTAGGTTTGGTTTTGAAAATGCCAACCCAAACTGAACCCAAACTCCTCACCATTTTTATACCAGTTTTAATTTTCGGGTTTTCGGACGGGTTTGTTTTTATATGATTTTTTTCAGAACTGTATTATTGTTTTATATATTTTTTTACTTAACCGTACATAAGATTTTTATTTATATGATCTTTAAAAAATCAGCAACAAAAAAATATTAAAAAATAAAAAAGGCATTAAAAGCTCATTAAATAGAAAACTACACCTAAATGGTAAATATGTTTAGGCATTAAAAGTCCATTAAATAGAAAACTACACCTAAATGGTAAATATGTTTAAAACAACACCCATTTTGTAAATATGTTTTTTAAAAACACCCATTTGGTCAAAAACTCTCTATAAATACCCCTTTCAATCTCTCAATCTCAATCAATTGCTGCAACTCTCTTAATTATAGCCACTACCAATTACACATACACACACAAAGGTAATTAATCAAACGCTCTTTAATTTTTATTTTTTCCTACACATGATGATATGATTATGATGATTCTATTCATGTTTATAGTCCAAGTTGGAGTTGTTGATTTCTCGTATGTGACTTTGTATTTACGGTCATTGATTACATTTTTTGTGTTATTTTCTATTACAAACGCTCTTCAATTTTTATTTTTTCCTACACATGATGATATGATTATGATGATTCTATTCATGTTTTGGCGGGAAAAATAGAAATTCGGCTCACTAGAGTGCGACACGTGTCAGTCAGTTACTCTTTTATTATATATAGATTTCAATCCAATTACACTTTTGTATGTATACCTTTCTCTTTATATGTGAAAGTACATTAACGTCATTTTAAAGTCAAAGATAGTTTATAGTTTGATCTATAAAATGTCTTTGTTATATTTTCGTTGTTGATAATTTGATATCAATTAAATTAAATTAAAAGTTAATAAAGTTTGTAGTTTCTTTTAATATAATTAATGTATTTGATAGAAAATAATAATAGCACAACAATTCATATTTGTAATATAAGGTTTTTGGCATTATTTAATTTTTTGACATTAACAGTGAACATAATATGGTCATAGATCTTAGGTTGTAACTTGATCATGAGCGAATTTGTTGATGTTGCACCCATCAAGTATGGAAAGTGCCAAACACTGGGAACTACCCGGGGAGGAGTTAGGAACAGGAACAAGGAGAAGCGAGAACCACTTAAATGGAGGAATCGATTGTATTTCGTCCTTTGTTCCCCATAGCAACTGGGGATCAAAAAGCACCAAATTTGATGACTTATTAAGGGAAAGACGAAGTAAGAGCATGTTATTGAAGACGTTGCAAGATATGTCGGGGAGGCCTCCGTTGATTGTGTACGAACAAAATACAAGTCCAAAGGCAAGGTAAGAATAAGAAAGGGTTTAGCTAATGGAGATATTAACTCTTCCGGGAACCAGTAACGCGTAAACCATGTCAAACCAAGACCGATCAATATCCGAACGGAACGGATTCGAACTTCTCCTAGAATAGTTTCCGGTGCGAAATGAAATTCATAGGATATATGAGTAATTCAAAGGATAAATAGAAAGATTTTATAGGATTCTTTAGTAATGAACAAAACAAATAGGATTGATTGTTTGGCAGCAAGCGACGAAAGATATGGCTTCTGGTTGTTTGTTGTGTCCGATAATATTAAGAGTTTCCGCGAATCCACTAGCTAACTTTACACAGAAGGACTGCTTATTAGATTCCGGAATCTCCTATAACCATATTTTCCCCATCCCTGATGATGAAATGGATAGTTTAGCTAATTGATGTGCCACCCTCTTACCATTCTTATGAGTATCCGCATTCAATTAGAAACTTAAAAAGAATAAATTATAGCTTTAATATCATCCACAATGTGTCCAATGCTAGGCTCGGGTCTTGTTGGAGCACGGTTCCCACATTGCACTGCCTGTCTCCACATCTATTCGGTAAAAGAAAGCTTCCGATGCTAGCTTCATTCCATAGTAGACAGCCCAGGCTTAGACAACTCCAGCATCCGTGGTGTGGAAATGACTCTTCGACATAGCTGAAAAGATGGTGCCAATTCAGTCCCTTAGTCCTACACCTAATCCAGATGCCTTAACCTCCTTTCAAAGAGCTCTATCACAATTGACTTTAAAGCAGTCATTCGAGGCAAAAGGGAAAGGAAGCCGAAACTATCTTCCCCCGAAAAGTTAATTTACTTCCTGAACGACAAGTGGCACCGCAGGCGAAGAGATAGCGTTCAACGAATCAGATAATTTCTTTTCATTAAATAACCTAAAAAAATTTTATATAGGTTGTCACGAGTCTAGTCGAGTCAAGATGCGTGTCGAGATGAGTTGAGTAAACCTTGTTCCAGTTCCTTCTGTCTTAGTTGCTTGTGTGCTTTACTCTATCTTAATGCTCGGATCACGAATTTATCCTATCGATAATGAGTTATTCTCCTTCAGAAGTAAGGTCGGGTAGGAACGATAAGTGGGTTCTCTCCAGAACTCCAGTTTGGCTTGATTACTGGAACTCAAAAGCCCTAGCTTCTCTTACCTTCTAGAACTGTAAGGGAATTTCGGTAGTGAGGAATTGTCCCTCATGTTCCCTGCCTAATCTGAAAGACTAGCCCAGGTAAGAACTCATAGCTCAAACTCAACAGCCTAGCTTCGCTACAGAACTATGATCTACGACCACCCTCTCTCATCCGAAGCCATCGTAACATAACATATGTATCAACGATTCCAAAAAAGGACAGGAAATTGGATCCCTCCCTGGAGGCATAGGCATATCTTGCTTATGCATTACTTGGGAAGGATTGCCCTATCCCTTTGTTGGGGGCTTTGGCTACCCTACCTCATTCCCTTCACAAGCCAAGGACAAGATGAATCTATTGCCCTGCCTCCAAGAGAAGAAATGGCACCAATCGATTCAATAGAAGGCATTAAGCAGACAGAGCGAGAAGAGAGGATATCCTTTATCCTGTTGCAGCTTTCATGAAGGCTTCCATTGAAGAATCGAAAGAATCTACCCAGTCTAGGGCTGAAAAGGGGGGGGGTTAAATGCAGAGACAAGGCAACTGAGGATAGTGACTTTCTCCAGTAATGAATAGAATAGGCCCGAGGGCTATAAAAGAGTAACTCATTGACACGTGTCCCGCTCTGAGTAACTCATTGACACGTGTCGCGTTCTGGTGAGTCATTGCCACATTATATGCATATGTGTGTCATGTGTCATATGTTGACACATGGCATTGATTCAAAATTTAAAATTATTAAAAATTAATCCAAAATTATCTATTAAATATAACAAACTTTGTCTCTATGTATTGATATGAAGTCATCTATATCTCTATCTCTCTCCCCTAAATTGATATTTAAATACTAAGCAGTTCAACAAAAACTGTATAAACCTTATCTTTTCCATTTTAATTTTTCAAGTTCCTTCATTACTCTTTTTGCAAACGTCTTAGGTAAGTTCGTCAACCATTTTTTCGAAGAACATTCATGCATAATTTTTTTTTATTATTTGTTTTTGCAATTATTTGAAGAATGGTAAGAAAATTTGTGTCATTGTTTTCTTATGATGAACTAAATCATATGGTTTGATTTTCTCCTGATTTACTTTTTTTTTTGTTTTTTGATCTACATTAGTAGAAGCATAACTAAGTTTTCTTCTCCACATTATATAATAATTTATATTTGTATTCATGTAACTAATTGATAAACGTCATCAAATAGAAAATAAATATTTCATTTTAAATATAATGAAGATAATCATTGAGTTTAATATAATAGTTAATTAATATTTTTATAACAAATTATTGTTAAACGTATCCATTATTATATTTCAATCCAATCACACTTTTGTATGTATACCTTTCTCTTTATATGTGAAAGTAAATTAACGTCATTTTAAAGTCAAAGATAGTTTATAGTTTGATCTATAAAATGTCTTTGTTATATTTTCGTTGTTGATAATTTGATATCAATTGAATTAAATTAAAAATAAATAAAGTTTGTACTTTTTTTTAATATAATTAATGTATTTGATAGAAAATAATATTGATGTTAAAAATCAATAGCACAACAATTCATATTTGTAATATAAGGTTTTTGGCATGACTTAATTTCTTGAAATTATCCCGTGTATTACACGGGATCAAAACTAGTATGTTTATATATACATACAAACATACCCATCTAGTGGGTGGGGTTGTCCGGTTGTGTCGTAAAGGACTGAACATGGATTTATTTGATATCTTATATAAAGTTGTTCGGTTGTGGTTTAATCAAACATGGGTCTTTTTTATCAGCCCAAAAACTAGAGTCCTCCATATTCAGCTAGATATGTTCCAAAAACACCTTTTCGGTTGCCTACTTTGTTTAAGAAGATCAAGTCGAAAAGCTAGAGATTACTCTGTCACTAACCTTCCAAGAATGTCTTCCATTTCATCCCCATCCCCATCCTTTCACCTACTCCAGCCTCTAAAAGCAGTCTGTCTCCTTCGATACTCCCTTACTCTTTTATTTCCTTTCTATTCGAGGCTAAAAAAACCCTAACAAATTGTGACTTACGAAAACCCCCAAGAAACCAGACTCCTATTTTCTCTTAAAATAGCCTTGGTGCTTTCTTGTAAACGTTCTGTGTTGATGCTACCATTGTATTTGGGTTCCTTTATTTTGATGGATTTGTTATAGTTGACCGTTCCGTTTTATGATTTTATTGTTTTGATTTGGGTTTGATTAAGAAATGAAGTAGTTTAGAATTGGGTTCAAAAATATAGAGTGACATTCATACTCTTTAGTCTTTACTTGGTACAAGAAGCAAACAACAATTTATCTTATATTGTTTATTTAGCACAAGTGTTGAACAACAAATCATCTCATACCATACATACTCCTTTATCCACACATGTTTTGATGAAAAATGAATTACACATTCCCCAAAGTTTCATATGCAAATACCTCATTGTTACAAGGGTTAAGTTCCGGTGAGATCAAACTATTTTCGTGAGACCGGTGAGACCAACATATTTTACATGAAACTTCACATCAAAAATTTGGTAAGGTAAAAAAAAATTGAACATTCATCGTAAAAACATATTAAAAAACATTATCGAAGAAAAAAAATACAAAAAAGGTAAACAAACGAAACCTTTACAGCATTTCTGTTGTGAAGGTTCGCATTATTTATATGTAACCTTCACAGCATTTGAGTTGTGAATGCTTTGTTTATTTACCTTGTTTAGATATTTTTTTGATTCGAAAGTGATTTTTAGGTCTGCGTATTCGAGTTTTATTTACCTTCACGTTGTTTTTTTTTTATGTTTCATACGTTAGATATTGGTTTCATGCGGTCTCACGGAAACAGCTTGGTCTCACCTGATCCTAAGTCTTGTTACAAATATTACATATATATATACACACACATACGGACAAGCCCATACCTATCTAGGAGTTACAACTAGAAATTTCGCTATTCTTGCAGACCTTACAAATGAAATCTTGTTCCTCTATTTTGAAAGTATACATTTTTCAACGATGATGATTTCAATTATTTCGTTTTAAATTTTATAAATCCAAAACATTCTTGACGAGTTTATTACTTTGAGAAGTGTTAAAATGTTCGTGGTGTTGGAAGTAAGCTACTTGAGATAGTTGCTAATAAATAGGTTTTGTTGATCAATATTTGATAAGTTGGTCATTTGCCAAAACGTTTAAGCATGGTGAATGCAAAGATAAGCCATTTGGAACACGTTAACTTGAATGAAATTGAGAATTGGATTGAGAAATTTATTTTAAGCAAATAGATTTGTTAATCTATATATTTTTAATTCATTTGTGACTACTTCTTTGGTCGTGGTATTTTATAGAGATGTACAAGTTTTATAAACAAATATTGGTGGGTTGAGATATGAGAAGATATTTCTCAAAATAGGTAGTGGAACTGATTGTCGCAAAATGTTGCTGTAATATTGCTAAAACATTGGTGTAACACCTTAAAATCTGGAAAGAGCGACTACAATACATCTAAAAAGATAATGCTCTTCTATAAATCAATACTTGGTCTACCTCAAATATCAAATTTAGATCTAACATTAACAATTGACAAATCAAGGTCGGTGTTAATTAAAACTAGTAACAACCATCATCTCATCTCCAAATGTAGAAGACGTTATCAAGCTCCTAGCTCGATCATTCTTGTGTCTCTAACTAACCCTCACTTCAACATGGTGCCACTAATACCATTCTCTATTGATGGCCTGATGTACATGTTGACAAATAAAAGGGTTAGGCTTAAAGCTTAGTAAGTTCAATAGTTTTCATTTCAACTGGAAAATGGTGTAACTGACAAAGTGCTTGTTTAAAATATAACTTCTGAAGTGAAATGTATTTATCGCAAAGCAATATCTTTCCAAACCTGACTATATTTATGTGTTGAAAACTCTAAATGAGAACATTATTTATACGCAACCAAAAACCAACATTCACACCTTAACACTTGAGATTCAAATACCGAGAATATGAATGAAACTCAAGTATCCCAAACAAAGCAAATACGGCAATAAGCATCTTGTGCGTCAAATCGTAGATACTCTTCATACCTAAAATAACACAAAACATGATTAAAATATCATATTCAAAACTCACCTTTCAGCTATCGGGAAACCCCAATTATATTGAATGAGAGAAAACACACAAGTAGGTCACGTATCTATGTTACATGGACGCCACGAGTTTCACATTCGTTAATATCAACCTTTCTGAGTGTATAAGTTAACAAACTCAACAACTCCATGTATATTGCTTAAACAGTAGCTGTTGGGATAATATTTGAAGATGTCTTCCGATCTACTCCTATACTTAGAACATTTTGAGATTCTTTAGATAACTCAAGTACCTCATAAAGATCGGTGAATCAAAGACTAGCCGATATCAACTTGACTCATCTATGAGTGGATTATAAATGAAGTCCAAGATTTAAATTGAGCTATCAGCCGAACTCTGTCAGGCAATCCTTCTGCCGATTCAGAAGAAGATCGGCAGACCTCTCTGCCGATCTGTAAGGGAAGATGTTCATGAAGACCTTCTTGAAGACTCTTCAAGAAGACTTTTTAATGAAGACTTTTCTTGGAAGATTCCTTGAAGAATTCTTTGAAGGCATTCCTTGATGAAGTCTCTGCCGATCAATTTTCCTTGAAGATTCTTTGAAAATTCCTTAAAGATTCCTTCAAGACTCCTTGAGGAGTTTCATTGAAGACTTTCTTTGTTGAAGCCTCTCTACCGATCTATCTCCCTTGAAGATTGAATTCCTTGAAGAATTGCTTTCCTCTACCGATTTCAAGAGAGGCAAAATCGGTAGACCTTGTGCCGATATTGATATATTTATTCTATTTTGATGATGTCATGATTGTCCTCTTGTGATAGATGTCTTTATCCCTTTAATAAACGTATGGTTGTCCTTTGATACCTATATCTTTTATGATAAAGACATTATTTATTTTGTCAGGATCTTTTCAGCTATAAAATAGTTTTGTGGAAGACTACATTATTCAAAAGGATTGTTACTCTGAAAAAAGGAGTCGACAAGGATCCCTTTGTCTGCACTACCAAAAGTGGTTCTTTTAGTGACAAGATGACAAGTGTCACATGCCAACAATGCATACGGGACTATAAATAGAAGACCCCATGCACCTTGCATGGGTACACTTGAAAATGTCTTCTCTCCTACAGAAGTTAAAATCACCAGAGTTCTCTCAACAACCAAAGTTCATATTTTACTTAGTGTTTTAAGTTATGTTCTTTATTTTCTCTAAGGGGGTGCTTGGTTCGTTTTAGGGAATGAGAATGAAAATGAAAATGGGAATGCAGGAGAATGGGAATGAAAATGAGCATTGTATTGATGTTGCTTGGTTAACCCACTATAATCAATAAAAAATTGTTTCATATTAAAAAAATAATTTTCTCCACTTTGAAAATACAAAAGATGTTCCATTTAACATTAAAAGATGGAATGATATGTGGAAAAAAGAACTAAGTAGAAATAAAATTTTCATTCCCCCCAATTTGGTCAGGAATGGAAATTGATGGATCTGCAGGAATGATTCCATTATATAATGTCAGACCAAGCAACTGTTTTCATTATCATTCCCATTCCTGGCCCTGCAATACCTCCAACCAAGCGCCCCCTAAGTGTTTAGATTGTTTCAAGTAGCTGTCAGTTATTTGTATTCCACAACAAATTGAGTTCTAAGTGTTTCTATGTGTACTAGGTAGAGGTGGGCAAAAATCGGGCCGGACCGGGCTTTGAAAAGACCAGGCTTTTCGGGCTTTTGTTTGACCGGGCTCGGGCCGGGCCTGACCGGGCTTTGAAAAGACCGGGCTTTTCGGGCCTTTGTTTGACCGGGTTTTTTCCAACTTAAAAAACACTAAATTATTTTATAATTTCAATAATAATGATAATATACGATATAAACTAGATTTATTTTATAGTTCTAAAGTCTAAACTATATAAAACAAATAAAAAAAATAGATTTATTTTCGGGCCGGGCCGGGCTTTGGTCGGGTCGGGCCGGGCTTTTCATCGGGCCGGGCCCAGGCTTTTTTTCGGGCTCGGGCCGGGCCGGGCTTTTTGCCCATCTCTAGTACTAGGTGTAATTCTTATTGAAATTTTCAATAAAAGAATTTAAAAAATTGTAACACCCCAAAAACCTTTAGGAATCTTTTTTTTTATTTATTCTTTTTTTAAGAGTAGATAATTATTTAAAATTAGGATTTGGAGTTAGTTAAGGATTTATCTAAACTCTTGTGATATATACTCCCGTATATATCATTGTTAAATATTAATTGCTTCCATATCTCATGGAGAATAAGTTAAGAAGAAAGAAAGAGGTAACCGAGGGAGAGAGATCGGTTAAGAGAAGAGAGAAGAGAGAGAGAGAGAGAGAGAGAGAGAGAGAAAGAGCCGTAGGAGAGAAAGGAAGGAGGATCGAGGTCTCGTTCGGGTTTGCTTTCGTAAAGGTAAGGATCCTAAACCTCTTGTAATCATCGGTGCAATCTATGGTTTCGTAGGGCTTAACACACCGTTGCTTCGTTAGTTTTGTGTTATATCTTTGTTCTCGTGGGGTTTATCGCCGTGGTCGCCGGCTGTGGAATCACTCCGGCAGCGGTGGTGGTTAGGTTCATGTCGCCGACGAAGGTCGGTGGCTCAATGGTTTAACCCGGCTACGGCCGAGGAATTGGAGGCCGGCAACGCCGGTTTTGGTTCGGCATTTAAGCCGTTGTTGTTGGTGTTGTCGGCTGCGATGGCTGGTGGTACAGTGGAGGTTCGGTCGCCGGCTTTGGTCGGCGATGCGACGAAGCCGGTTGTCGTAGTTAATCAGTCGACAGCGTAACCTCGAGGCTGCCTTACGCAGCAGGAGAGGTTTAGTCACCTATTGGTGCGGCGGCAGGAAAGCGGCAGCGCCGGTTTTGGCCGGCGACAACGCCGCTGCTGCTGTTGGTGATGTTGCCGGTGACGGCCGGTGGGGGGTAGCAGTTTTCGGCAGAAGGGAGGGTTGTCTATAACGCCGACGGTAGCCGGTGATGTTGTTTGTCGCTACTGTCTTGCTCCACGCCGACGACAGCCGACGACGTAGGTGATGAAGATGATGTTCAATGGTGTTGATGGCAGATGATGATGATGCTGCTATTGTTGTTCTTTTTTAAAACCCTATAAATTATATATATATATATGTATGATAACTTGTATGTTAAAGATGATGATGTTGTCAGTATTGTTTTTTTTTTACTTTTAAATATATATGTATATAATTAAATAATAAGTACAATGATGTTGATGTTGATGTTGATGTTTATTTAGTGAATGTTTTTAATATTTAAATATATATATATATATATATATATAAATATACTTATTAATATTTTACATAAAAACTATATATATAAAAATAGATTTTTTTAGGTTTAAATCGGGTCAGCCTAGGGTGGTTAGACTGGCTAAGTGTTGTCGGGTTAACCGATGTTCATCATTGTGGGTGACGCGAGGCGGGTCGCGTATAAACCGTTTAGACCCGCTTGTCGTCCGCGGTTCTCGTATAGGTTTTCTTCACTTAGCACTTTTGTAAAGTGGTTGGGTTAACTTGAGGGTTGGATTAACTAGATAAGTATAGAGATTGTTGTGAATAATGGTAATGATTGTAACTATTAAAATATTTCCAGGTTTGCGGTAATTTGTTTGTGTTTGACGTTTCTGCAATTGATGCGGTAATTATCATACATAAAGAGCGACACAAGTTTTAACCTCTAAAGCCTAACCACTGTTACCACATTCACAGGCAAACGTACATGATCGTGAGTAATATAGTGTAGGAAAGTACAGGTATCGTATCTACCACTGGGAACGGTCAAGTTATATAGACTGATAATCTTAGCTAGTTTAATTAATCTAAAGCTATGGGGTTTTTTTAGGAAAATGGTTTGAGTAATTAAAAGACAACTAAATAATTAATTAACTAACTGGAAAACAAAAAGAATATGATTTAAACTTAATAAGGAAAAAAACAGTAGTACTTATCATGGTAATATCGATTCCCCAAGTGGATGATTTAAACTTTGCCAAATGTATGGTTGTATTGGTTATTGTAGGAATTTAAGTATGGGACACCCTAACATTTTTAAGATTACGGTTGTCAACTAGGTTGGTCTTCCTAGTCCTAATACATAGATTGTTTGTCAAGCAATCTAGTACCAGTCACCCAATTCTATCACTATTGCACGAAATTCTACTATCTGGCTGCTCTCGGTCCGAGCTAACCACCTAACAGAACTCTCCGGGTTTCCGAAGGGAAGGTCAAGAAAGGTTGATTAACCTATCGGAGTCTATCTATCTAGGTCAAACAGATACACCCAACCAACGAATTCAAATATCCATACAATACGAATCAAACTGGAACCATAAACCACATTCAACAAACCAATAATCAATTAAATTATAAAAACATCATCCACAAGGTTCATCTACCACAATAAGTACCACTAATTAAACTACTCACTAAGCATTACGAAAACAGCAAAAACAATAAAAGAGACAGAAATTATACCGATCGTACAACAACAGATGATCGAGAACCAAACTGGTAGCGTATCGGCACAACTCTATTTCTCTCACTAATCACCCTAAGAAAATATGAAAAGCCATGACCACTGAGTGATTGGTGATGATTCAAAGATGATTGCTTGATGATGTGTTGATGATTTTTGGACTGAAGGGGGAGATCAGTATTTAAAAGGCAATTCGGAGCTCGTTTCGCGATCGCGAGGCGGCAGTCTCGCGGCGCGAGACACTTAAACCAACCCTATTTTTTCTTTTTTGGCAAGTTCTGGATTCTTCCGTCAAGGGTCAATGCCTACTTCGCGGCGCGAAAATCTTCAAGGTCAACGCGAAGTCAGTGAAAAGCATGAACATTATAGAAATTACACACTTCGCGGCGCCAAAGTTAATAACTCGCGGACGCTAAAAGTCTTCTGAGTTGAGCTTGTCCAATTTTTATGCTTTTCGCCTTTTTTCGTACTTTTCCATTCCACGGCATCCAAAACCTACAAAAGTGAGAATCAGCCAAAAACATGAGTAATCAGATCAGAAATGGGTGAGAAACGGGATAAAATCAGACAATTAAGTACGACCAAAACATGTATAATTTTGGTGTTATCAGCAATTAAGGTGAGTTACACTACTTATAGTTATTATGTTGCGTGTATCATGTATACGTTATAGTGTGGATAGGGAACCACATGCCCTTGGTGAGTTGTGGGGGCCGACTCGTGTCCTAACTTACGGGCGAAAGGGAATCCACATGCCCTTGGTGAGTTGTGGGGGCCGACCCGTGTCCAAACTGATGGGAGTTTATGACCTCATGAGAGTCCAGCTTGGTTTGATTATGATGTTGTGATATTATGTCATATGTGTTGTTTGTGATTGCTTGGGAACCTATCTCGGTATGTGCGCATGTAATATGGTAATTGTAATTAGTGCTAACTCACTAAGCATTTACGCTTATCCCGTTAGTTGTTTTCCCTTTTCCAGGTGCTAGTACATGCAAGAATAAGGGCAAGGCTCCAGCGTGACTCCGAGACCGAGATTCCGACGGCGTTGACTTACGACACTATTTAATTATTTATTGGTTAAAACTGGGTTTTTAGTTGATTGTTAACTAAATGTTGGATTTGAAATTTTTAGTTCTTTGATTTATTTTTAAGTAAACTATTTAAAGGATATTATTTTATAAAATCTTATTTTTGAAAATGAGGCTTTACAAAAATATATCTCTATGTTTATATTTTGAAGTATTGTATTCAAACTCCCTCTTACAATACCCTGATAGCCAAACCTATCTATTTGTGAGACCTAACAGTAAGCAAGTTCAACCACACCTGGTCTATACCTTGGGATCTCCAAAAAGCATAGTTAGTCAGGTTCACAAGAAATTACTTTTTATTGGTTAACAACTAATGCATGACTCAAAGTATCCACACCTTATTGCCTATGAAGACCAAATGCCATTACATGTTATATTACGAGAACGTTCAACCCACCTAAACTGACTCAGTGACTCCTGTGTCTATGTATCCATTGCATTACAATCTAAATTACACGACTTCAAGTACAGTCACCCTTACCTTCTAATGAGGTGTTTGGGATTGCTTATTTAAAACAACGTATGCTTTATTTAAAAAGTGTTCTATCAACCTGTGGTGCGGAAAAGAAGTCTCATAAAAAGTGTTTGGATTAGCTTATTGCAATACCAAAAACGTGAAAAACAGATAATGTGTTTCTTAGCATTTGGTAAAGTTTTACTTATTTGTGTAAAATGACCAAAATCTTGCTTATTATTGTACATATCAACTATTATTTGCTACAAGGCAAACACATCGATTTTTGTTGATTTCAGGGGCTCATAGGTCTGATTCCATAAATTGATTTCATGGAAATAATTAAAGATAAGGACCAATTCCAAAATTTGCTCATCAATCAATGAACCATTTCAGAGATCGATTCCATAAATCTATTTTACATGCAATATTGTATTATAGATCGATTCCTCGTCTTATGGTGTGGTCGAGCAACAACAACACCTATTTCTCTTTGTGATTTCGTCGACTAGCAGATAGCAGCAGATCGAGCACAACAACACCTCGTTCCTATGGTGTGATCGAGGAACAACAACGCCTGGTCCTATGCTCTAAGTTTTCTTGTTAGTTTTAATCAAGTGAATTGCAATATATGAACACATTTGGTCCCTAGGATTCTCGTCAAACAGCAACAAAGGTAAACCTATCTTGATACATCGACAAAGAAGGAAATGTATTGGAGTTGGAAGCTGGTGTTAATGGCAAGACTATGGAATGAAATTGGTGAAGAAATCGCATGTCGATCAAAGGAGGCAAAGAGATGAGAGGTGAGGGGCAAGAATATAATTTGGAACAATAAGCAAAGAAGCATAAGGAGATAAGTCAAACGATTTATAAAATCTCCTTATCTTCGTTTTCAACTTGCCGTAGGCACTCTTTTAATTTTTTTAACCCAAACACTCCCAACAACTTATTTGCTGTTTCAGACCTAATAAACAAATAAGCAGTTAAAATAAACAAACCCAAACACCTCCTTAAAAGTGGGAAACGACTTTTACGCAGTAAACGATTACCGACTTTAGAATGCTTATCAATAATTCATTTTCAAAACAAAGATGTTACATGATAAATTAATTAAATGTCAATTTTTTGCCTATAAAAATTTGGTATCCCTTATTAGTAGAGTTTTAGCTATCATCCATGTCTTAATGTAAGCTCTTTATGGTCCATTTTTGGCTTAAAATAATATATTTGCATTTATCTTTCTTTATTTTGCAAAATACTAGAAAACAATTTAACATAGTCATTTATTTAAAGGAATAATCAAAACATACATTTTAATTATTTAAACGAATATGTAAACAATCAAACTATATGTGATTTTACATCAATCAATAAAAAGGAAAAAAAAACATGCAAACGATTTTGGCTACGCTCTTAAATCATGAGACAAAGTTGTATAAACCAAATGTAGTATTCTATATCATGTTATCATAAAATTTAATTTTTAAATAATTACTATTTTCGTTTATCTAACAATCCAAATCTGATATTTATTTGTGTGTAAAATAAATATGACTACAAATAATTTTAAATTTTTTATTCTGTTCAGTCATAAAACCTCAGACTTCTATTATAAATAAAAAAAAAATATTATCATTTCACGTTATTAATTACACACGTTGGCAATCCGGCCCCAAAATACCCAACTTGTTTACAAGCGGGATCCCCAAAACTTTCAAATTTTCAACAAATACAAACCACTCTAATCTCCACCGTCAAATCACCTCCACATCCAAATCAACGGTCCACAATACCGATCCGCGCCAACCACATCCCAACCAATCAAAACACACCTCCACCTCATATATAAACAACCCCAACCCTAATTCCATTCTCACCAAACTCTCCATTTCCCCCAATCTCACAAACCAAAAAAAGCGCGCCAAATCCTCCCTCTCAAACCTCCATCTCCAACAATGGCACCGAAGGCGGCAGAGAAGAAACCGGCGGAGAAGAAGCCAGCGGCGGAGAAGGCACCGGCGGAGAAGAAGCCGAAGGCCGAGAAGAAGCTACCGAAGGACGCATCGGCCGCCGGAGCTGATAAGAAGAAGAAGAGACACAAGAAGTCGGTGGAGACGTACAAGATCTACATCTTCAAGGTGTTGAAGCAGGTTCATCCTGATATCGGAATCTCGAGCAAGGCCATGGGGATCATGAACTCGTTTATCAACGATATCTTCGAGAAGCTTGCACAGGAGTCTTCCAGGCTCGCTAGGTATAACAAGAAGCCTACGATTACTTCCAGGGAGATCCAGACCGCTGTGAGGCTTGTTCTTCCTGGTGAGTTGGCTAAGCATGCTGTCTCTGAAGGTACTAAGGCTGTAACTAAATTCACAAGTGCTTAAGGTGTTTACAGGAGGTTATTTGATGTTTTTTTTGGTGTAAGAATCTCAAATCTCAAATATCAGATTAGTTTGTTTAAATGTTGACGTAATCTGTAAGAATTTCAGTGATATGAAATTGATAGTTTGTTCTATAAGTTTTGATTTTACTTTTTGGAGATTTTGATCTTCTGTTGATGTGATTGATTTGGATTTTGTTATGTGAATTTGGATCCATCTAGCATTGGAGTTTTGAAACTCAAATTTTTTGAAATCAGAGGTGTCTTGACTGAAATGAGTCTCAAAGTGAAGGACAAACATGTAAAATGAACCACTGAGGAATAGAATGAAAAAGCAACCATGGTCAAGGAACAAAAATGTAATTTGCTCTTTTGTGCTAACAAGTCCATAAGAACAATTTATTATTTTATAAAATACAATTTATTAAATTTATACATTAATTGGTATTAGAATGTTAATTATAGCTTTAAACTGTTATTGTTTTGTTTTTAAAAAGCAGAAACAATACCATTACTCACCCAGAAAATACACAAAAGGATAAATAAACAACAATATATGAGGAATAAAGATAATTTTAAGATTTAAGTAATTTATCTAGAAATAAAGCAAAGTACGTTGACCAAATTAAATTAATTTATACTTTGATAATGCTTCATGGTATAAACTATAAATTATTATTAAAAAACTAACTTTTTTTATTATGATAATTAAAAAACATAATTATAATCTACTAAAATAACATTTTTATAGAACTCAAACAAATGCCTTTTTATACAGGGATAAGTTCACAAAAGTGCATCCAACTTGTCACCAAAAGTTATTGTATGTACTGAACTTGAAAAATTATCTTTTGACGTATCAAACTTTTAAAAAAGGTTCATTGTATGTACTGAACCTGTTATAGCAGGTTAACTGCTGATGTGGATGCTGACTAGACGATGACTTGTATTTTCTTATTTAAAAATAATTAAAAAAAAAAGGAAAAAAAAAAAAAAAGAAACCCAATTAGGGTTCTTCTCCTTCGATTGTCATCGCCTCATAAATCTTAACAAAAGTATGAAAATCACAAAATTAAACAATAAAAAGCATCAGAAACAACAAAATTCCTCACAATCACAACGAACAACACTTCTCCAGTTCTCCAATGGCGCTCAATTTGTAGAATCACAGAAGAATACTTGCCATCACCTCCGGTCACTTCGCCACCTCCGATCACCGTGGCCACCGTCTCCACTGTCGCCACCGTCCCACTGTCACCACCGTCCCCACGTCGCCGCCGTCTCCCCCGTCACCATCATCGCACCGTCTCCTCCGTCGCCATCGTCGCACCGTCTCCTCCGTCGCCATCGTCGCACCGTCTCCTCCGTCACCACCGTCGCCATCGTCACCACAATCGCCACCGTCGACATCGATCTAGGGTTCGTTCTGGTTCTTGCTACAGTCATGAACAATTTGGGGTTCGATTTTTTGAAACGGGTTTTGGAGATCGATTTAGAGTTCATGCGAGAAATCGATCTGGAAATTGTGGAACAGGTATGTATTGAATTAAAGTTCATACAGGAAATCTGGTTCCAATCGATTTTGTTCATGGTTTTCCATCGATTAGGTTTTTGATTTTAGGGTTCTTATTTTAGGACCAAATCTAGGTTTGTTCATAGATTTTCATGGTTTCATTATGTTTTGATGATCATCATGGTAATGAATTAATGATTTTGATTTTCTGAGTTTGATTAGGTTTTGATTTTCTGGGTTTTGATGTTCATCTTCAAATTCATATCATCATCATCATCATCATCATCATCATCATCATCATCATCATCATCATCATCATATCAGCAACAAGCAACAAGCAACAAAGAGATGATGTGTCTTTTAAAAAAAGAAAAAATATAAAGTTTACCGGTTACCTGTTGAATGGGTAACCGGATACATACAATGAATTTTTCTTATAAGTTTGATACGTCAAAAGGTAATTTTTCAAGTTCAATACATACAATAGCTTTTGGTGACAAGTTGGATACACTTTCGTGAACTTATCCCTTTTATATATTCAAATTATCTTTGGTAAAACAACAAGAATATTATTTAAAATAGCTCATGGAATATTATTTACCAAGCAATGGTTTCCAAGAAGAAAAAAGTATCAAGCTGATGAAATGCTGAAAGTAATGTACTTACAAAATATTTAATGCTGTTCAGGTATCTGTGTGACAATGTTTGTTTACAGGCAAAGAACATGATTTTATTCCATACTGATAAAAAAATGAGTTATTCCCTACCATAAGTGAAAAAACACCTTTTAACTACTTGCTATCTTGCAAAATAAGGAAAAGAAGAGTGATAGCCAATAAAAGTTGAACTAATTGGCTTTAATATGTTTGGTCATAGCCCATAAGTGACTTTACATATGAGCTCCAAGGTATGTTGAAGCTTAACCGGTCTTTCCAAAATAATGAGAATGTGACATTATTAACAACTTTTCAGACCCCAAGTCGTAACGTCAAATCACTTGCAATATTTATATGTTGTACTAGCTCCCCTATAGCCTAAGAGTTATGCATCACAATTACATATATTTTCAACATTTAAATTTGGATCTACTAGCTGTTGATATGTATAACTTGAGAAGCTTTTATAGCATCAACTACTAGTTGTGGATTGTTGAGAACTACTTCCACCATTTTTGTCTAATTTGTACAAATGAGTTTTTAAATCCTTCAAGGAAGCATTTCCTAGTGGTTGTATTTCACAACCATGTTGTCGATATATACTTTCACTAAATCATCCATTGTGTTGGAAAAATTATGTTCTTGGTGAGTTATCGAGTTGGTCGAACGTAGTTCACGCTTAAAAAACATTGTTAATGATATATAATTGTAACATTTTAACATGAATACCCATTGATCGAGATGGACCACACTAGTGTATACAGTGACACAATGGGTGGCATAGCCGTAATTTATGAAAAATTCCAAGGGTATTTCGGGAACCTTAAATTCTCACCTACCCCACCAAAAACGACACACCTCTGCTTTTACTTATTCCAGAGCCACCACCAACTATATTTATTACCTGGAAATAGTAGTAATCATTAATATGTTATTCCAAGCATAAAACTACCAGAAATCTGATTTGTGATATAATACATGTCCCATGAAGAACTCTTTAAATTAAACAAATTCAAATTAGGAATACAAAATCTCGAAAATTAAATTACTATTTTCTAATTGCAAACATTTTGCAAGGGACAGGGGATGACATCCCTATCCGGGTTCGATTCTTGGGATGAGCATGTGGTGATACGCTAATTATAGGTCGACTTTCGGGTCGGTCTATGGTCGTCGAGAATTAGTCGGTACACGAATGAATCCCAGATACCCCGTTGACTTAGTGGCGGAATGTATACGTGAGTTAACTGCCATTAAAAAAATTACATTATTTAGTATTTACTATCTACATCATTTAGATATAAAAATTGCATACCTTATTAAAATGATCTATTGCAAAATAGAAACAATGTTTAGAGCATCTCCATCATGTTTTCTATTTTTTTTTTAAATAGAGAACCAAAAATCAAAATCTTTAAAATAAGTTATATTAATTTCTAACAAATTCTTTATTTTAAAGATTTCATCATCAATTATACTATTTAAATATTCAATAATTTTATAATTTCAACAAACTTTTTATTTATTTTATTATTTAAAATGATGTTAATTTAATTTTCATTGGTGGAATGAATAAAAAATTCATTTCTCTATCTTTTTTATAGAGTTTTAGAGGATTCTTTATATTGAAAGTTTCTCTATGATTCTCTATTTTAGAGAACAAAATAAAGAAATTGTTGGAACATTATAGAGAACAAAAAGATGATTTTCTCTATTTTAAAGAAGTTGTTGGAGACGCTCTTAGTGAAAGAAACGAATAGGGGATAATATAAACATTAAATAAACTCTCTAAATATTGTTTAAAGATACTAAAATTTTCATTGCAAAACAAGAATGCCATATATAAAAAAGTCTAAAAAAGCATAGCTATGACATTTTCATATAACTAAATAACAAATTTACTCTTAATAATACAAAGATAAATAAGTTTATTGCTTATAAGAGATTCTCCAACCACAAATGTAATTTCTTAAATTTGTCATTTCTTTTTCTCCAACGTAAGTCAAAGAGATTTTTTTGTTGTTGATGTATTGTAGGTAATTGCACTTCAAATATACAACGTGAAAGATAAAAACATGACATATTTCAGACTCGCCCGTTTTAGAGTATGGCTTGAACTAGGAGTTTTTTTTTAGTGTTTTAAGACTTGCAAAATAGTGTTTATGATGTTTTCTTTGGTGTTATTCTTGAAGATGCCCTAAAAACAACTTCAATCACATGGCAAAACCATCAAATATTTTGATGAGCTCCAACTATATAGCAAAATCACCAAATATGCCTATGATGGACTCCAATCATAGGGTATATCATCAAAAGATTTGTAAGAAAAACTTTAAAAGGAATACACCATCTTTGATGGTGAACTTATTCAACCACCAAAAGTCACATGGCTCATAGATTTTCATTTTTTTTTGAATTTTTTAAATCTCCTACCCATACAAAGCAAATGCTATTTTATATGTATCCACTAAACTCATTGTTTTCTTGAAATATGATTGAAGATCAATTTCTTTATAAACCTTAGGAAAATTTTTAAAATATTCCATTTTAACTTTAAAAAACAATTTTTGATCAATTGAAAATGGGGGTTACCATATTTAACTTGATTTACAATTAAACAATTTATTTTATGCATTTATTAAATCTGCTATTTTGTCCATTTCTTGGCCACCACCTACATATACACACTCAAACCCACCCTTAAACCTTGCATCTCACCTTCCAAACCAAATACCAAATCAAAAGCTAGCAATAGCAAATTAGCAATGGCAATGTCAGCCAATACCCCTCACACCCTTCTCCTAAAAAACCCTAACATCTTCAAACCCTCACCCACCCCCACCACCAACCACCACCTCCCAATCTCACGCGCCACCACCACCACCACCACCTCCATCAAATGCTCCTACTCCGCCACCACCGCCGTGGCCCCACCCACCTCCGCCTCCGCCCAAGACCGCGTCTTCAACTTCGCCGCCGGTCCCGCCACCCTGCCGGAAAACGTCCTCCTGAAGGCCCAATCGGAGCTCTACAACTGGCGTGGGGCCGGGATGAGCGTGATGGAGATGAGCCACCGTGGGAAGGAATTCCTGTCCATCATCCAAAAAGCGGAATCAGATCTGAGGAAATTGCTCGACATCTCCGACGACTACGCCGTCCTCTTCCTCCAGGGCGGCGCCACCACCCAGTTTGCCGGGATCCCGCTAAACATCTGCCGACCCGACGACGCGGTGGACTTCATCGTCACCGGGTCGTGGGGCGACAAGGCGTTTAAGGAATCATCAAAGTACTGCAAGCCCAAGGTGATCTGGTCGGGTAAACCCGACAAGTACACCGCGATCCCGGCGTTCGAGGCTCTGGATCAGACCCCGAACGCCAGGTATTTGCACATATGTGCAAATGAAACCATCCATGGCGTCGAGTTTAAAGACTACCCGACGCCTAAGAACAAGGATTCGCTTCTGGTTGCGGATATGTCTTCGAATTTCTGTTCGAAGCCTGTGGACGTTTCGAGGTTCGGGATCATCTACGCCGGGGCGCAGAAGAACGTGGGCCCGTCCGGGGTTACGATCGTGATCGTTCGGAAGGATTTGATCGGGAATGCCCAGGAGATCACACCAGTGATGTTGGATTACAAGATCCACGCCGATAACGATTCGTTGTACAACACGCCTCCGTGTTACGGGATTTACATGTGCGGGTTGGTGTTTGAGGATCTATTGGCACAGGGGGGTTTGGTGGAGGTTGAGAAGAAGAATGTGAAGAAGGCACAGGTTCTGTATGACGCGATCGATGGAAGTAACGGGTTTTATCGGTGTCCGGTGGAGAGGTCGGTGAGGTCGTTGATGAACGTGCCGTTTACGCTCGAGAAGTCGGAGCTGGAGGCGGAGTTTGTGAAGGAGGCGGCAAAGGAGAAGATGGTGCAGCTGAAGGGGCATCGGTCGGTTGGCGGGATGCGGGCTTCGATATACAATGCTATGCCTTTGGCTGGGGTGGAGAAGCTGGTTGCTTTCATGAAGGATTTCCAAGCAAAGCATGGGTAGAATTGAATTGGGGGTTTGTTTTTTGTAGCATTTTGTTGTTGCTTGCTTGCTCTGTTTTTGATCTTGCTTGTTATGTTATATTGTTGTGTCTTGTTTCTGGATCTCTTATTGCCTATAGTCCTTTGGAGGAAAAGGGAAAGATGAATTGGATTTCAACATATCAATGTTTAGGTAGTTTTCTGGAATATGAATATTTCAAATGAAATGGTGGCATTTGTGTTCTTTACCCATCAATTGTCAATCTGGTTTTAATAAAGTGTTCTTTTTTAACTTTATGGGCATTTGGTAGGCTGTATTAAGCAAAAACTTGTACCATGTTTGGTGCAATTAGATTGGATGTCTTTATTCAGCAAATGAAGTACCAAAATATGAATGAACTCTCTGCCTCAGCCAGTTACAAGATGCTTATTTTATACTAGATAAGAGGCCGTTTTTGATACGCTTATCGGTAAGTGCTTACAATATGTCACTTACCTTACCAGTTAAGCATGTCAAGGACCAGGAATCATACCCAGTAAGTCAGGAAGAAGACTCTTACCAATTCATATCCAGTAAGTCAAGGAGAAGATCAGAAGACTCTTATCATGTAAGCGCTTACCAAGTAAACGATGCTTACCAACAATCCACCTTGTTGGTCGAGAAATGTTACCTGATAAGACAAGTGAGGGTGGCGACTTTTTGCCTCAAAAACTTACCTGAAAAGTGATTCATAGAAACCCCCAAGACTCCTACTTTCATGCCACTACTAACAAGTAGCAGCTAGCTATAAAGACTAGGACTTGATAATGGAAGTGAAATAAAGACTCATTCAACTAACTCACTAGCAACAAATCTGTATTACACAAAATGGAAGACTTTAGTTTTTACCTCTACCCCGAGTAGTAGAAATGTCTCCGTGAAGACTCTCGGGTTCTCGGCTTTGTAAAACTGGTTCTTTTGGACAAGATACATGAGCAATGCATAATCATACAAGCAAGATATTTTTCTCAATGGATAGTAGATCTGCCTGTGTCTTGCCTCAAATGGCTATATAAGCAAAGAAAGGGTATTCAACTTTATTCATTGTTACTCAAGTGATGAGTTATTTGTGGCAGTGTCATGGGTTAACAAAAGAACTCAACATTATTATACAACCATGTTTTCTTCACAGCCTAAGTGCAGAAGTGAGCATGGCAAGAATCAGAAATACCTAGAAAGGCTGATCTAGTCTTCAAGTTCAATGATTTTCACAACAGAATCATCGCCAACCTTTTGGCAAACGACAACACGGTCATGTGACTTAACGATGCCGCTAGCTTTTCCATGGTCCAATGCAATCTTTAAGATCGACTCATTTGTTGCACTTATTGTGTCAGCCTGCCCCCCAAACAAACAATATAAACAAAATAAGAAATCATGTGACAATTATGTACCCATCTAATTGGAGAACATGTTGGACTACACCGACTGCTGGCATGATACGACAAACTAACTAAATTGTCTATACAAAGACTATAGACTATGTTTGGTAAAGTAGCTAATAGATTAGTTGTTGACTATTTAAAATGAACTAAAAAGACATGTTGAAAAAATCAACCCGAAGATATAAGTGGTATGAATGAAAAAAGAAGTGGACAAACCTCATGAATAATTAGAAGTTAGAACGCTATTTGAAGTAGCTTTTCAAAAAAGCTAATTTATAGCTAAACAAAGCTTTTTCTGTAAGCTCGAAAAATAAGTTAGCTTATGGTCACCAAACATGGCCAAAAACTCAAAAAAGCTGCGGGAGACTAATTTGTCCTACAATGCCATAGAGATGGAATAATGCAAATATTCAATATTTTAATTTTCTCAAGTGCAAAATGCCTATGCATATCAAGTGAATTGTGCATATGACATGATGGTGGCATGGAATTAAAAGGGTTTGGAAAAGCAGGAAGAAACTCACAGAATGTCTAGGATCCGCAAGCATTGGAAAGAGGCCCCTAACGATAAGAGATTGTCTTGCCTGCATAAAACATCATTGTATCGTAAAGTAAGAATGGTAACAAACCCATAAAACTACTTTTTACATTTCCAACACACTGGTTTGATCCTAAAGATTTTATTCAAGAATGCCTTTTTTCATAAATCAGGATGCCAATATATCCAAATAAAAACTGAATCGGGCAAGAAGTAGGAGCTTTGTAGAAGAAGGAATATGAAGAACTTTCAATGTGGCTCCGGCCATTTTTTTGTTGTCCACAAAAATTGCAGAAATTAGTTGCTTCCGAGGGTAAATAATAACCAAGTCCATAAGCACTGATGATCCTTCTCCAAATTGCATTAGTGTTTGTCCACTATTAGTTAGCAAAACTAAAAAAGGCTCACAGTTGTGTTGATATTTTGTCATGTGCGTAGAACAAACATGACTTTGTTACTTGTAACATTTTCTCTCGTGCTTTTTGTTGGTTTGATGCAGAAGCACGAGGCCAAACAGAAAATACAGGAAATATACGAGCTTGATTGAGTAATAGTCGCAATAAACCAAAGGTAAAGCATCGAGCTCAATGGATACCTCAAAAGCACCGGTGAACGTCCATTGCAGTTGATTTGTTTTCAACCGAGGGATCACAACAGAAATCACAGGCATCGTGGGCCTATATTTTGCAATCAACCTACAATATCATGTAGTAGCTTTAGAGCCGAATGGTGTATATGCTAGGAAGAAAAGTCAAAAAAACATGAAAAGTTGAACCAACGGTCGTCAACTTTTTCTTATTTCGTAACTATTTTAACCGATAGAAAAACCTATATGTCATTGATTGATTTTGGTGCAACACTTCAAAAAAAATCAAGAATAAGAGTATAACTTGACATCTATATCATTTATCAATTAAATGATCAAAATGAGCAAGATATAGAAAGAAAAACGTCAATTTACAGTAATGGAGAGAGAAAAAAGAGTTATACTAGAAGTAACCCGCATCTCCTAACCTAAATCCATCGTTAACTTCTAAAATTTAGAGAAGTAAACATAAATGGGGTGTGGCGCAGTTGGCTAGCGCGTAGGTCTCATAGCTAAAGAGTGATCCTGAGGTCGAGAGTTCGAGCCTCTCTCACCCCATAATTATTTTTTTCCTATTATTTCTTTTTAGGGAAAATTACATATTTGGTCCCTGTGATTTACTCTTTATTGCACTGTCAGTCCCTCTTTCAAACTAATTATATTTGTTCCCTGTGGTTTACATTTTCTTGCACTGGTGGTTAGCTAAAATGATGTTCTAACACACACACAATACAACATTACCTTGCAGCTCTCCCTGATGATGTGAAGCAAATGATAACAGAAGCCTTGACCTTGATGGCAGCACGCACCTGCATCAAGATAATAAATTAAGACCAAGAATGTTAGTATTAAACTACAAACACCAGCAACAGAAAAGATCCAAAATGTTCAATTAATACCGCAGAGGAAGCAATTGATTCCATGTGGGACATTGGTTCTCCAACATATCTCACAGTCTTCTTGAAGTATAAATCTTGATTGAATACCTTCTCTGCCTGCAAACAGATATCCAAAAGATTGTAGTGAATCTATTGCTAATGAGCTTTACATTTCAAGTCGAAATATTTTTATAAATGGGATTAGCACCAAGTAAATAATAAAAATGGAGATCATTATTGATGAAATCCTAAGAACAACAAAGGATTTGAATCCATAAAAAAGGTGTAAGAAAGTGGGGTTAGCACATCATACTAGCATCACAAATCTTTATTTTAAAATGAAAGAATTGTAGAAGAAATTAATATAATTTCCATCAATACAACAAAGCAACAGAACTCTGGGGACACCACAAGAGACACATTGTTGTCTGCTATCACATAGAAGTTCTGAATTGTATAGCCCAAAAAAAAGGATTCTAATTATATGAGCAAAAAAAAGTTCACCTCTGCACAAATTTTACCAACAATGGAGATAGTCTCAACGGGGTATAATCCTCGCAAGGTCTCAGCACCTAGAACAATTGCATCACTACCTGAACCCAAGCAAGAATACGGAATTCATGAGATAATAGATTTAAACATAGCAATTTTGCATAATAGTGTTTTAATTTCGAACTAATGGTGTCACAGGGTACAAAATGTACCCTTGAGATCTTAAACTTACCATCCAATACAGCATTGGCAACATCAGTTGCTTCGGCTCGAGTAGGTCTTAAGTTGTCAGTCATGCTGTCTACGACACGGGTAACCACTGCAGGCTTTCCAGCCATGTTACACTTGTAAACAGCTGCCTTTTGGAACAAAAACACCTAAAACAACAGAAACGATAAAATTTAGGATTCTGGATCATAAGGTTAGTCACACTACCCGTATAATTTAGTGCACAATGTCCTCATTGGAACATAACAAATGTTCCAATTTATCGCTCTTTCAACCTAACATCTTTAACTATAAACAGACCTTTTCCGGGGGGAGATCTATTCCCAGATTCCCTCGAGAAAGGATTATACCATCTGCTTCTTGTAGGATCTCATCAAAATGGGTTAAGCCCTGCAACCATAAGCAATATACATAGGTGTCAGCCATAAGAAAAAAGACAATTAGATGACATGTAGCTTGGAAAGCCTGGCATCTGACCTCAAAATTTTCGATCTTCGCAAAAATCTGAGTTTGATGGAGATCGCCCAATTTCGAAAGGTACTCACGAGCCTGCATGATACCCAACAACAAAATAGGCAAAACAATCTTTCATCCACACACACACACACACACACACACACATATATGGTGATATAAACAACATAATATAGAAGTCATGGAAGAAGTGAAAGTTTCGATAGTAAAGTTTAAATACAATAGAAGAATTAAAGAGAGGAAGAATGCCTACATGTCGAACATCTTCTGCATGGCGGGTATATGACAAGGAAAGGAAATCTATATTGTTTCGTGCTCCCCATGTGCTAATAACCTTAAATTTTCCAGAAGCGTTAGATAGCACTTGAATATATATGTAAGTAGTTTTATAGAAACTACATGCAAACGAACATACAAAGATATCTGTTTTGAAACAGTTGAACTGTCATCAGCTATATAATGAATTCAATATTTGCTTTAAATAGCTTCCAAAACGCTATGTTTGATTTTACATAAATATTATGTGATTCAATATTCTTTATGGTGTAAAAGTTTACTATTAAGCTGGGCACTGTTATGTGTGTGTAAATACAGGGCTAACACAATATTAGGCCATACCAAGCAGCGGCGGACCCATGATATTTACCGAGCGGTTGCACCTTTTTGGTTAATTTTAAGAGACGTTTTGGGTTCTTTTTGGCTGGTTTTGAGGGACTTTTAAGTATTTTGGTTGGTTTCGAGGGGTTCTCTCGGTTTTTTGGTTGATGTCCCTTGTATTGTCTAATATCCCAGAGCACTCCACAAAGTTTAGCATGTGCAACTTTCATACCCAAAAAAACATTAATTTGCAAAAATCAGTTGGACGGGTGCACCAAACTCCACTAACCTTCATAGGTCCGCCCCTGATACCGAATATTGTATGAGAATAAAAACCAAGATAGCACAGTCCTGGGCTAGGACAAAGTGTGTTGTGTTTCAGACATAGATTAAAGCAGCAAAAGCTCACATAATGAAATGCTAATGATTATGATTTTATGACCATAAGTATCTAATGGAACAAAAAAAAAGAGAGTTCACCTCCTTGTCTTTATCAGTGAGAGTTGGCAGATCAATACGGATTTGAGATACATGTAAGGTGAACAATGACCCAGATAGAGTGGCAGAATTCTTTATCAAACAAACAACATCCTCTCCAGTCACCTCATTTACCTGTGAACCAGGAAAGCAGAAATTTTTTATTGCCAAACATCTGGCCCCATGGTGCGCACAAAGCTTGCCAAGGAACCCACGGTTATCAAACATCTAAAGTACACATATTCGATTAGTTCTAGCACTGCTGGAAATCCGAAATCCTTCAGGAAATATAACATATTGTTTGAGACCAAGAAGAACTTCATGAACACTATCCATTTAGATTTAGCACATGTTTATTTACCTCTATCGTATGGTAGAGTCGGACAACATCAAACTTTGAATGTATAATTCTATTAAAGAGGATTACTTCAGATGGTACAGCATAACCGGGACACATGTTACTAGTCAAAGCCATTGAGATACATGCTGAGACACCAAGTTGAGCAGAAGGAAAGGAAATACAAGAAAATCACTGACTTCACATGCATAAATACCATGTCTACTCTCTCAAACTATTTTCTTTGTCAAGTCACCACAGACAGTTATATGTCTAAGTATGTTGAATGTACCTCGGGCGCTGCCTTACCTCCAACCACACAGAAGTTGTTTCACTCCCTGTGAACAAATACTGGCCGATGAAAATAGTGTCACCAGTTTTCACTGCCTGCAAAGATACAAGTTCAGAGTTTAGCTTGGGATTAATGTGCAGGAGGTAACCTTCTCCTCTCTTGTAGGTCGGGGTAAATGTTAATTCAGCGGATTAGTTGTATGTTATACACAAATATAAAGCATAAGATATCTTCACAACTAGCACCTAAGAAGAGTATATTATATATATGCTTTTGTATCAAGCCAAGCGAAAAATCATGTATTGGTATTTGATTCATTTTACTAGCTTATACCAAGTTAATTACTTGCAATGTACATCTACATGTTGGCTAAAAACCTATATGGTATGTATAGTTGTATACAGATATTGATCCGTCATGACTGGTAAGACCTGTTATCTTATCAACAAGCATATCCGTATATGTTATATTGCACTTGCATATATGTTGTATCAGCCTATTTCTACCATCTTACACTAAGTTAATTACTAGAAATGTACATCCACATGTTGGCTTAGTTGCTTACAAACAATAAAGTTCATAAAGAGATATCTGCCCCTTTTGACTAGTAAGACTTTTAATTTTATCAAGAAGCAAATATGTAAATGTTACTTCCAGTTTTCATATCCTGGACCAGCCAATCAAAATCTCAACGTATTCACCTTTGAGAGCCCACTAAAGTTTATCGGTAACAGATTCGAAGTGGCTTCTTTTTCTTGATTGGGTGTCAGGACAACCAAGGTTTCTGCCTCCAGAGAAATAGGACGCTCAGTTTTGTTGACAACTTGCAACTCCGGACCAACAGTGTCCAACATAACCTGGTAAAAAGAATGTACATCAACTGATCATATGTTTTCTGTTCCAGTAGTAGTTTTCCATTCTGGGTGCAAGAGACAAACTTACAGCACATAGCTTTTTTGTACTCTTGATAGCCAACTTAAGATTGTCCAGAGTCTCTTGGTGATATTCAGTGTCACCCCATGAAAAATCAAACCGTGCCACTACAAAGACAAAGCGAGTGATCGAGAGAGACGTATAAAAAAGTTTTGTGAAAATAAGGAACACCAATGACTATCTAACACTCTAAGACAATACATCAAGCAAGAAATCACCAAGTTATGGAAAAACATCAAACTAATGTATGCAATTTTAGTTTAGCTATACTATTATAAACAGGTTAATTGCAACACAGAGCTAGAACAAGTAACCTCTCCCAAATCAAAGCTAGATGTCAGTTGTATTGTCAAATGATGAGCAGCTGAGCCAGATTCCATGACATTTGAATCGATACAATCCGTAATATGTTACATTACAACGGAATGATTTAAAAATAGAAAACATTGAATGAATCTCAAAGTAAACATAAAATTCTGTCCAAATCAGAACTCAGAATTTTCTAAGAAATTTGACCGTGAAGTCAAAATGAATAATTATCCCCAACTAATTCTAAACTCTGGAATTAAATGATACTAATATGTAAAAGTCACCTGACATCCCGGCTATAAGGCAGCTCGAAATGGTCTCAACCGATCGAGATCTCGGGCCCAGAGTCCCAACGATCTTCGTCATGGCGGGAAAGAAACTCTACACACCAGTAATCAAACAACGTCCAGTTGACATTTACAAAAACAAAAACAATCCAAAAATTTCCAAAAACATTTAAGATCGAAACATTTAAGATCAAAATTATCACATAAAAAAATCCGTTGACCATCTCACTAGTTCGAAATTCACGGCAAATTACGAAAATGATAAGTTAGAGATACTGAAAATTAAATAGGTTTTGATCACTTGCAACAAAACCTTAATCTCACTGATTCAAAGGTCACAACAATCATATACTGTATATGATTACTGAATACACAATTCAATAAATTAGCAACAATCTGATCACTTGCAACAAAACTTTGATCTCTCTAATTCAAAACTCACAACAATCATATATATGATTACTGAATACAGAATTCAATAAATTTAAAAAAATTAGCAAAAATCTGATCACTTGCAACAAAATCTTAATCTCTCTAATTCAAAACTCACAATAATCATACATATGATACTGGAATACACAATTGAATAAAATTCAAAAAATTAGCAACAATCTGATCACTTGCAACAAATAAAACCCTAATTCAAAACTCACAACAATCATAAACATGATTACTGAATACACAATTGAACAAATTCAAAAAAAATTAGCAACAATCTGATCATAGACTGACTTACAGGCTTAGAAGGCTCGAGAATGGAAGCCATTCGAACAGGTTCTTCTAGAAGCAAGTGATGCGAATGCATTTTCTGCAATAATAAATTTACTACTACTAATTAAGCTCTAAAAAGTTACGAGTGTGATGATGATATGCAGAATTCAGCTTAATGGAGGGAGGACGGTTACCGATTGATATCCAGATCACCAGAGAGAGGAGATAAAAGCCAATGAGTTTTTCAAGTCTGAAATGGTTGAAGCCAATGTAAAATACAGGTTTTTAAGCATAACGTACAAACAGTTATAGCGGTTTTGGTTTGATTTTAATGTTTTTGGGTCTGAAACAGAAGATTCCAAAGTCAATGATGAGTACAGGACCACAGGGATGACCTGTACCAATTCAGACAAGTTCTTATCCGTGATATTTGGTCCCACAAAATTGTTTATGTTTATGCTAGAAACCCGTTACCTAAAGCTAAAGGTAAAGTTGTTATGGTAAATTTTTATTGCCTAATATTCTTAAATT